>JARHVA010004459.1:1070000-1112500 GCA_037957365.1 Torreya grandis | reverse complement strand
TTATTAGAAATGGGGTTGACAAATGAGAACTAAGGATGTATTGGTGAAGGATGAAGTTGTAGCTCCACTTCTTCAAATGACCAAATGGCAATGTTAAATCCAAATCAATAAATTTTGGATCACTTATAAATCTTTCATTTTTACTTGATAATGTTTGATAATTGATTGAATTGGAGTGTTATAACCTATATTTAATCTAATATACATAGAAAATTAAATTATATTGAATTTGAGAGTTTAAGTTACTAGCACATTTACAAAATTGACCATATCCAATGTATTGCCTAAAAGTACAATTAAAATAATAGTTACACTTTTGAAATGTGATGAATTCATATTTAATAAATTTGATAGGTCCCACCATGCAAGATTTATTAGATCATTTCATTCTACTTGTAATATATTAATGTAATTTTATTTGTATAAAATTTCAGCATATGGGAGGAGTAAATATAGTGTTTAATTTTAAGAAATGCAAGTGTTATCTCAAGGAGGATTAGTTGGATACCTATGAACAATAATTAATTGTATATTTTAAAAATTTATGTTTTTGATATAAATCTAATGCATAATTATGAGATAATTCAATTCAGAATGCTCTAGATTGAGTTATGATGGGTAGGGTAGAACTCTAACTACATAGCCATTATTGATGGTGATAATATTGTTGAGCATGGTAGCCACCCTATTTTTACTAGTAAAGGAAAAAATATTAGGTATTTTAGATACAAAACTAGTTGAAGTTGAATAAGGAAAATATCAATGGATGAAAATATAATACTAAATATCTCAGGTGTATCAATCCAGTTTACTCAAATTTATGATAATATGTACTAGTATTCAAATTTAAACCCTTAAAAGTTACCACTACCACTAATGTTTAATGAATATCCACATACCAAATCTTTTCCCACTAATAAGATAAATATCAAACCCACCAAATATCAACATGTTAAACCTTTTAGGAATGCAAAACATAGTATTAAGGAAGGAGAAGAAAATATCATTTTAATTATCCTAATAAAAACAATTCAAATGAAGTTTATAAGAAAAAATGGTGCGATAAGTAATGGGGTGAGGCATACAACACACAATCAGAAAAAATAATCAAGAGTCAAGCAGGTGAGATTAACTAGTGCATAAGACTCTGCAAGTGTGTTTCCAACCATAACACAATCCTTTTCTCCTTCCTAGTCCTTGTCCCATATAGTTCAGTTGCACAAAAAAAGCTAAATTGTAATTATTTTTCATAATAGTGGATCACATGCTTTTCCTATTCTATTCAAACCTTAATGCATAATTATCTTACCAACATGGATGCCTACATTTTTTGAGGAGTGACATGGTGAGTCATTAATCAATAGTGGGCCCCAGGGAAAAGTAAAATCCATGAGACAACAACATTACAGGCCTCTCCATCTAAGTTAACTATCATTTTTCACTTGATTGTCAATGAATCAACATATTTGTTAATAAATCTAACTAAATCCAACATGCATTAATTTTTTGAATGTTGGTTAAGCTCATCCTTGGTACCTTTGTGTCAAACATGTTGTCAACATAGTAGATTTCAAGATATCTATAGGATTTAAAGTCCAAGGATCACTATAGGTCTAGTTATGATTACTACAATAGTAATAAATGACCTTAACTATGTATATCCAAGGACTGGGTGGAGTTCATGGACATGTTTTCCAATGGGATGTTTGTTTGAAATGGATCAAGCTCATCACACTACCCAACACTTAACCAATGAGATGCACTGCCATGCTAGTTTTTAATTGCTTATTCACTAGAAAAACATGTTGAAAGATAGGAGTTGGTTTTACACTTTGGAGATCTTCCATATTTTCACCTAATTTAATACCAACTAGAAAATGTATTGGAGATTTAAAGTAGTTTAAACACATGTAAGTTCTGTTCTAATTTTGAAGGTGCCTAAGAGAGGATAATCCCCGATGGATAATATATTTTTTCAAGCACGTAAATTTTCTAATGGAGCTTAAAACTAATGTTTCACTGACAAAACCCTATGGTGATAACAAACTAATTTTTAAATATGAAAACTCTGATGGGGTTCATGATTGCTTTCAAAATATGAAAGTCCCCAAAAGTAAGTTTGTCCTTGTTGTTGGAAACATTCATTGCGAAAAACATTATATCATCAAAACCAATTGTTAGATCTTATTTTAGACCTAAAAATTAATGCATTTACACCATTTGGAGAGTGAACGTCAACTTTGTAAGGGTTAAACCAAAATATTAAATTTTGACATTTTTCCAGATATTTAGATTAATTTAGGATCACCTCTCAAAGTGGGACGTGGGGATGTGCCTAGGTCCATAATATACATAGTGTGTATATCTTAGTTTAAATAGAGAAGTGATACCACTACCTTAAGGTTTCTCATGATCGCTTTTTCAAAGTTTCCAATAGTTATCCCCATAGCCACTTGTTAAGAATGTCCAATAACCCAATGAAAATTGAATCTAGGTCAACGATTATAAATTACTTGTTCACTACTATACCAAACCCTTATATAGGTGTGTATATATGTTAATTGTATCCAAATATAAAGGAACATTCTATAATAAATATTTCAAAATAAATATTTCAAAAATTGAAGTAGCCCTATGTAAAAATAAATAAAATATGTGAGACATGTCTTCATACCCATACAGATTTTGATATACATATTTCACATTTAGAATTTCAGGGAACATATTGTAGTAGATATCATATCCCATTAGTGCATAAGTCTATTCATATTTACATAATATTTGAAATTATCAAAGTTATTTTAAAGCATTTGAAAATAACCAACAAAGTCAAATTTAATTGGAAGAGGTATGTGTATGTGTGTGTGTATTCATATATTTAAAATTTATTTATCTATCTAAGTTGAAAATGTGTTTTATATATATTTCACAATAAATCTGGTGTCTCTTTGTTATAGGAAGAGGAATGGTTGTTGATTTGTATCAAACTCTTTCCTAATTTCAAAAACATTCTTATTAACCCCTAACTGAAAAAAGTTTTTTGCATGTATAAAATTTAAATCCTCACATAAAGCTTTCTTAATATAACAATCTCCTATGCACAATATATGAATCCTTGAACACCACATAAATCTTGTCTCATATACAAAACTGAATTTTTTTATTGGGATTAAAATGATAAATTATCATTACACTTTTCCCTTATTTCAAAAATGAAAACATAGGATCAAGACCAAAATCTAAATAAAATTTAATTATACTTTTAACACTCAAAAGTAGTATCTCAAGTGCTAAATTTTAAATATTTCAAGATAAGTTATAAATATTTCAATAAAATTTATAAAGAACTTAGCACATTCATAAAATGTTAAAATTATAAATGTACTTTTTAAATGTTACAATTATAAATATATTATTTTATATGTGAATAGATTTAATTATTTAAGAAAATTAGATTTAAAATTTTTATGTAAATATGTATATTTATATATTTATTTTTATAATATAAACAAAAATTAGTTATTAAAATATTTATTTTTCATGTCATTGAAATTTTATTACATTAAAACTATTTAATTTTAATTTAAATAATATCTTTGTTATGAACATATATATATATATATATATATATATATATATATATATATATATATATATAAACAAACAAACTTACTTTATTGTATAAATTAAGGGAAGAAATGAAGAATTATTTCACTCATTAAAAGAAAAGTACTATATTTTATTTCATGAGTAATTTCAAAAAAATAATACACTTATATGTAAAACATAAACTTGGTTCACGGTAAATGTTATATGTATATGATAGATCATTCCCATGGTGATCACAAGAATTGGAAGGAATTGAAAGTAGTGGGCACAACCTAGAGATGTGGCTTCCCCTCTCCTTGAGAAGTGGTGAGCTCATGGGCAATAAGTAGTGGGTATATGCCCAAGACTATTTAATGTGACTTGATCTGGTATAATAAGTCTCTTTAGACCCTGTGAACATCTCCCTCAAAAGCCTTAGAGAGGGCCTCTTTAATTGGGAGTAGTGGATACTTGCTTCAACCATTCCTAGGTTGGCTTCAATCATGCTATTTTGAGAGGAGTTGAATGTAATGCCCTCTTTTTGCTAGCATTTCCTAGCCATTCGAGTGTTTTCATTAAGCGAGTACAAGTGGGTTGTAATTAGTATTATTATCGACAAGGTGTTTTCTATTTGATTTTTTATTTGTGATGAAGTTTTGGTTTAATATGATATCGTGATGTTGCAAGGCTTAATCGCCTTGTTACATTCAACTTAAGGATATGGTCATGATGGTAACCATAATGTTTCTAAAATAATCATAGTTAGGAAAGATTATATGTTTGATAATTAAATACCATTCTTTGGAAAGTCTTTGATCGTCCTATTTTGGGAGGATTTGAATGTACTACCCTTGTTTTACTAGCATTTCCTAGCCATTTGAGTGTTTTCATTGAGCGAGTACAAGCTGGTTGTAATCATTATAAATATTGGCAGAGGGTGTTTTCTATTTGATTAGTTATTTGTGATGAAGTTTTGGTTTAATGTGATGTCATGATGTTTCATAACTTAATCAACTTGCTACATTCAATTTAAGGATATGGTCATGACAATAACTGCAATGTTTCTGAAACAATCATAGCTAGGAAAGACTATATCTTTGATAATTCAAGACTACTCTTTGAAAGACATAAAAATATTATTTTATGATGATCTAACCTCACTTAGATTTTGAATTTTCAACTTAAGTTTTAATCTATGGATCCATGTATACATTAAAATAACATAGTGTTTGTCATGATTTAATAATAATTTTATTTAGTAAATAATAATAACAAAAACGAAAAAGAAAAAATATATCGAATAAGAAATTATTTTGGTAAATTTTTTGGATTACACATTTTTCAATTAATTTTATTATTGCCTTTGGTGGGTACATTTCTTGAGAAGAGAGGGAGTTTGGGAAAAAAATATAATATTTAAATGGGTTTAAAGAATTTATCTTGGGCATAGAGAAATGATGGGCAAAGCACATTTTGAGGGGAGGTTGATTAATTGAAAATATTTTCATTTATGGAAGATGGGTAAAACATTAAATTTTATTGTATTTTTTTTAATGATGCTTACATAAGCATATTTTAAAAAATAACAATTTTAATATTCTTTTTCTAGGCCTCTTATTAGTCGGGAGAGGAGCATAATTATTAGGTGTTGGGGGAGAGTGCCATTGTCTTGGTATTCAAAAGCTTTTAATTTCAAAAAATATATATTTAAAACTACCAATGGGCGCAATTATTAGGTTATTGATTCAGGCAAACACTTTATTTTATAATTATTTATCTTCTTTCCAACAAGTGGGGATAAAATAATTTAGACTTGTAGTTACAAAAGGCATCCATGGATCGAAGGAGGAGGACCTATGGAGGATGCTTTCCCTAGGGGAAGAAGTAACACTGAGCAAGGAAAATGGCAAGTTGTAGGAGTATTCAAGCATGTTATCCTTATTCTTTGCAAATTCCTTGTGTTTAAATTATTTTGTTTACCTTGCTAACGTTGTGTCACTTGCATTAATACATAGGTAGTGTTAGTAAAGCATTAGACTACCTATTTTAAAAGAAAAAGAAAAAAAAAATTATATATATATATATATATATATATATATATGACAACGTTGACATGATAAAAAGAAAAAAAAAAAAAAAAAACTTTATTAGTCGGTTGAGATTGGCCCTAGTTCGATATATGTGTGTGTGTGTGTGTGTGTGTGTGTGTGTGTGTGTGTGTGTGTGTGTGTGTGTGTGTGTGTGTGTGTGTGTGTGTGTGTGTGTGTGTGTGTGTGTATGTATGTATGTATATGTATGTATGTATATGTATATATGTATATATATGTATATATGTATATATATGTGTATATATGTATATATATGTCTATATATGTATATATGTATATATGTATATATATGTGTGTGTATATATGTATATATATATATATATATATATATATATATATATATATATATATATATATATATATATATATATATGTATATGTATATATAAATATATGTATATATATATGTATATATATGTATATGTATATATACATATATATACATATATATACATATGTATGTATATATATGTATATATGTATATATATGTATATATGCATATATATATATATATACATATATATACATATACATATATATACATATATATATATATATACATATATATACATATATACATATATATATACATACATATATACATACATATATATATACACACACACACACATATATATATATATACACACACACACACACATATATATAAAGATGATACCGAGAATGCAGATCTAACCTGGTAAAATAAAATTTGGAAGATGATACCGAGAATGCAGATCTAACCTGGTAAAATAAAGAGTACCATTCAATTCATCTAAGAAATCATCAATGACATAAATCAAAAACTTATCTTTGATAGTGTACTTGTTGAGTTTTATGTAGTTAGGGCACATCCTATAGGGGTTATCTTTCTTTCTCACCATGAAAACTGGTGAAGTGTTTTTTTTTTAACTATGATGAATGACTCCTGCATCCAACATCTCTTATACCATCTTTTCAATTTCACTTTCTGGGGCATAAGGATACCTGTATGGCCTAATGTTGGGTGGTGTACTACTAGAAATAAGTGTGATAGCATGATCATGTGTGTGGCTAGGTGGAAGTCCTTTTGACATGTATCTAAAAATAATAGAATGAGCATCAATTATTTTTTATAGATCAAGAGGTGGAAATTAGTGAGTTCACTGTACTTTTTTAGAAAATAAGGGAGCTAAAAATCCCTCAGCACCCTTATGGAGAATATTTGTCATTTGATGAGAGCAAACAAGTTGTGGAGATTTAGCCTTTAATATCCTTAGCTCAAATGTCCTTTCTTCATAATAAAAACACATGAATAATTCTTTAAAATTCATCTCAGTAGTGCCCAAGTGGTGAACCACAAGACTTCCAAAATAGTATTAGCTCAACCCATAGAAATAGAAAACATAGGAGAATCCAATAAGTAGTCTCCCATGGCCAACTTAATACTATGACATTTTATTGAATATTTTATAGTACTACCATCTACAATCATAACCTAAAATTTTGGAGCTGGATAAATGAAACAATATAAATGAGTAGCCAACTTACTATGGATGAAGTTGTCTGTGCTCCCATAATCAATCAAGATAGTGACCCTCTATTTCTTAAAGAAACCTATCACCTTAAGAGTTTAGGGAGTAGTTATACCTAAAAGGGAATGATAAGAAATAGTAGGCTAAGATTCTTTAAATTATTCCTTAAGAACTTCTACATCCTCATCATGTACTTTTGTATCATCTTCATCGTCATTGGCACCATCAATGTAAAACAACTTTTTTTAACATAATGATGGTTGTTGCTCCATTTGCAGTCACAATCATAACACAACCCTTTGGCTTGCTTCTCCTCAATTTTTCATTGTGTTAATTTAGTGCGCTATGGAAATGATAGTGTGGGAAAGTTAAGATCATGAATAATAGTGAAAGTTTTCCTTTTGACCATCTCTTTTTATTCTATCATGCATTCCTTAGAGATAGATTTTGCTATAGATGTTGGGTTAAACATTCAAATCTTGAATTGGATGCTATCGTTGAGTCCACCCAAAAATAAATCAGTCAAATTTTTCTCAGTGATATCTTCCACCTGTAGAAAGAGATTTTGAAACTGATGAATATAATCCTTCATAGTTCATGTTTGTTGCAGCTTGGCTAATTGGATGTAATAGTTCTTAGAGACATTATTCTGATAATGAGATGATAAATCCTCAGTGAAAATAGTCTAGGTAACAAAATCACCATTTTTTTCCTTTGATCACATAACCAACGATACCAAATGAATTGCTTAGGTCCCAAATATAGGGATGCCACTATCACGCTTTGAAAACTAGGGGTTTGATATAGCTCAATTAAACTCTCAATTTGGATAATCAAAGTGAGAGGATCCTTACCATAGAGCTTACACATGTCCACTTTTGGAAACATCAATTTCATACTAGCATAGGAGTTGGTGAGAGGAGGATTTGAATGTTGAAATGGAGGGTTATTGGGTTGAAACTAAGATGTAAGGGTAGCCAATTATGTAGTTATATGTTATAATTCATTGTGAACCCTATTAATCTCTCCATTCATCCATGAAACATCAGCTTAGACTACAAAAAAGTCACCATGCCTCACCAAGGTTTTTATGTCCATTTGAAGTTGAGAAATCATTGGATCTAATGTTCCAGAATCTATGTCATCAGTAGAAGGAGTCTTAGGAGTTTCTTTACCCTTTCTTATTCCTCAAGTACCTGGACCTACCATATACAAATCAAAGGAGGGTTTTGACTGTGAAAAAAGTGTACCAAGAAATGGTACTATTGTGATCACCTTGTCAAGATGAATCTAATGACTACCTTTGCGCACTAGGGTACCAAAAATTTATACCAATAGAATATACCATTGAGATCATCTCACCAAGACAAATCTAATGACGATAATTATGCTACAGAAAAAATTATTTTATTTAGACTTTATTTTTTATTATTTATTTTCAAAAAAGTATTTCAAACAATATTGTGCTAACAAAAAAATTAATTATTCTCAGATTGAGTGATGGTGATGCTATTCAAATTATCTAACACACCTAGCACATTTATGAGGCTGATCAATAAATTACTATGAGTATATACTGGTAAGTTTGTGGTTGTTTATTTTGATTATATTTTGATATTTAGTAAGACTAAAAAAAACACTTACAGTGTTTAAGAATGGCAATGGCTTTGTTAAGAAAGGATAAGGTGTATATAAATGTAAAGAAGTCCATGTTTATGTAGAATAGTTTGGTATTTTTGGGATTTGTAGTTTTAATAGATGGTGTGAAAATGGATGAAGAAAAGATAAGAGAAATTGTTGATTGGCTTATTCAAACAATCATTGCATAGGTAATAAATTTTCATGGTTTAGTAACATTTTACAGAACAAAAATTTGCATGGACTAGAATAGCCATAGAAAGCTTTGAATTTTTGAAGAAGAAGATTAAAAAAGGATCAATTTTAGAATTAATGGATTTTATCAAAGTATTTAAGGTTGATTGTGATGCTTCATTTGTGGGAATTAGTGATGCACTGAGTCAAGAAGGAAAGCCAATAACATATTTTAGTGAGAAATTGAATGAGATAAGAAAAAAATATTCTACCTATGATGTTAAACTTTATGTAATTATATAAGCATTAAAATATTGGAGGCATTACTTGGTACCTAAGGAGTTTATACTAGTAACAGATCATGAGACTATGAAGTATGTGAATATACAAAAAAATGTTGAATAATAGGCATGCAAATGGGTTTCTTTCTTATAGGGGTATACTTTTGTGTTGAAGTATAAATCAATAAAAAAATTAGGTAGTTGATGCATTGAGAAGTAGAGTAGCATTATTAACTATTATGGTGAGTGAAGTAGTTGGATTTAAAGCTATCAAACAATTATATGACACTTATCAATACTTTAGAAAGATAGTTGAATAGTGGAGGAATATATTAACAAGTAGGATAGATGTTATTTATGATGAAAATATTATAAAAAAATGTTATCTCTTTAAAGGGAAATAATTATGCATTCTATTTGGGTCTTTAGGAGATAATATAATAATATATTTATAGTGGTGGTTTGGTTGGACATTTTGGTAAGATGAAGATAATAGCTTTGGTGGAGGATAAGTGTTTTTCGGCAAAGATGAAGAGAGATATGACAACGTATGTTTCAATTGTCTAGAGTTTAGTTTGGAAAAAGTTTCCAAGTTGTGATGAAACTATTGCACAACGTAGAGCTTGTCGAAAGCTTTATGGCACTTTTCTCAGTTTGTAAAATGGAAATCGTATGCAAAAGATATGGTCCACTAAATTTCTGATGCGATAGGGAAAAATATGGTATCTCAAGATGATGTGGCATAATGTGGACATGCCAAGTGGTCCAATCAGGTAGCAACATGTGGTAGTCAATGGGAGTACAAAAATTTGGGGTTTGCTTCATTAGTGTCTTTGATAGCGTGTACAGATTGGACAATGCATTGTATTTGAATTATATGTTTTAAATAGCTTTTTAATAGCTTTTTAATATTTTAAACTTACCAAGTGAACCCCATTAAGCCACATGGGAGAATGCACACATTGCCATGCCTTCCAACCACTTACCGAGTCACGCTCGAGATACATACCATGCACTGGAAATTGTGAGAAATGTTTGCCACGCTTGCGTACCTCGCGTAACATGATAAGAGGGCATTGAGATTAGTGCATATGCTAAATTTGGTACTTGAACCAATGTACCATGCTATGTAAGTCACCTTGATCCCACCAAAAGAGGCATCAACATTGGTAAGGAGGCCATTTACCTATTAAAAAGTAATGAGGCCAATTCTCATTTGCTAATATGGTACAAAAGATAAGATAAGTGCCTAAATAGAAGGCTAGAGACTTAAACTCGTGACCTAACCAATAAAAGAGATAAGTCTTGACTGCCCAAGCTATGGGTTTGGATGTGTTATATAAGGCATGAACCTGTATTTGAATTTAACCTTCGCAGGACTATGTTTTTTTTTTATTAAGAGGCCAAGAGCTAGTTTAAGCTTGGAGATAGCTTTAGCAAGCTTATTTTATTCTAATTTCCAACCTATACACACAGAAGGTAAGCCTTTTAGTTAAGTTTTGTAATTGAAAGAGACTATTTTTATTAATATTTGGATAGATCAATAGTTTGAGTGAAGGGACCAAAGCAATTTTAGAAGTGGATTGAAGATTGAGGAAGGATTCTGTGTGACCAAGCTTGAGTTTATCATCGTAGGTGAAATTCTTGGATAGAGATCAGACCCGAGGGAAGTTGTGCAGTGTTTCAAAGAATTTGTAATCTATTTGCTGCACAAATTTAAAAGAAATGGTGCTCACTATTGGGTGGACCCGAAGACGTAGGCAAGATATGTCGATCTCTATTATCAATGTTAGATGGTAATTTGTCATTTGATTGCATGTTTTAATTCATTTATTTAATTTTATAATTATAAATGCATGCAAAGTTTAAAAAATAAAGAATTTGCGACATTTGATTTTAAACAAAAAATTTGTTTAATTGGTGAATGGAAGTTAAAAGTCTTGTGATGGTTCCAATCCAATTTAAAAATTTGAGAACACTTTTGCCAGACAATTTGAAAGTTCTTTTGAGTATTTTCATGAATTTGTTAAGTTTGAAAAATTTAGATTCTATAGTTTTAAACTACACTTTGAGTTTTTTAGTGTAGTTTACAGATCAAATTTTTGTATCAAAGTAGTTAGAAAGTAGGAATAGCTTCTGATAGTGATTTGATAGTTACTTTCAGTTTATTGGTTATCAATATCACTTGATTAGATTGTAGTGTGAAGTTGTTGAATTAGTGTGTTTGTATGAAACCATGGACAAGTTATCACATAAAGATAAGATGGAAGAGCTTGAAGCCATCAATACTCAAATCCAGGATGAGAATGCATTCCTAAAATGCAAATTCTATTCCCTTGAAGAACAAATTGCAAGTTTGAAATCTAAGCTTCAATCTAAGGATGACTTCTTGATCAAATTGCAGTGTGGTGAACCAAACAAGGCCATACCTTCTACTTCAAATATAGAGGCTATGACTTAGTGCACTATAAGTTATTCACCACATAATTCATCTACTTCTTCTATCCATTCAGATTTGGATTCAATTAATAATGCTTTTGGTAGTTTTGAACAACACACTAAGGGTATAGGATCCAAATTGTTGATGAAAATGGGATTTAATAGAAGAGGTCTTCATGGAGATGGCCAAGGAATTACTAACCCAATACAAGTAGAGCATAGATCTCTTCATGCAGGTTTGGGTCACACTAGTGAGCAGGTGGAAATTGGAGAAACTTCCTCCATCGCTAAAGGAAGACAAGCTTATAATAGCAAAGGTCTGAGGCCACTAGTAGAGCATGTGCAGTGTAAGAGAACATGTAGATGAGGTATTGACATTTCACCTCCTAGTTTCTACATTAGAGTTATCACTAAATCTTCTGATCCACTTTTTATGTTTAAAATTTTTGGATTTAACATTAAGAAGATGATGCAATCATTTCCTTGCACTTTTTGTGGGATGCATAACCACATTGTTACAATTTATTGGAAGAGACATGCTTTGCTTAAGTAGATTACAGGTGTTCAAAAACATTCTCGTCATGGCAAAATGAGAAGAGGTAAAAAGGAGACCTCACCTAAGAAGTTTTTATGCACTCATTACATTAAGAGTGGACATCAGATTGATCATTATTTTAAACTTCAATCATCTTCTCATTCTAAACATGGTAAAACTAAGATGATTTATCAACATATTAATAAGGTCAATGAAGTTAAATCAATCCATAATGATGTTAAGGAATCCACTAAGGAAATCAAGTTAACTAGGTAGAAAATTTGATTAATTGGATTTATAATACATTCATTTTTTCAAAGCATTGTTAAGAATTCTATTAAGGGAAAGAACAAGCTTTGATGATGCATTAGTAGAGCTTGTGAGAACACTTCAAGATAGGTTTATCATTCAAAGTATTTCAATTCTCACCTTATGTTGAATAGCTCTATGTTTTTAGAATCTCCTATTTATATTGTGTGAGTTGTCTAGAGGACTTGAACTCATTTGATTAGTTGGAGATAATAGCAGAATGCATGTTGTAGGTTGAGTTAATTCCTTACAACACTTGACTTATATTTGACTACTATTTTTATAATGTATCTATTTTTGGCATATAGATATCCATTGTAAGACCCTATGGGCATGTTTGAATGTTAGGCAATATACACATTGTGTTGTTTGCATTTGCTTAGCATATAAGTCCCATACTAGGGAATTGTACTGCAACATGTCCACAAAATTTATTGTATGTTGTTGACATTAACAAACTTGTTTTGTAGTTACATTGTGAATTGTTTTAGTTATTGACAATTCACTGCTTTACAAGATGTGACATGGGCAAATAGTTTTGGTATGTTGTGATTAGTTTATTGGCAGTTGCAGATTCCTTTACTCATGCCATATATAGGAATTTTTAGTTGAGTTGTGAATCATTTATTTTTCTAATGTTTATCTTTTGCTATTATTGGGTTCTGTTTGATATGATGCAGTAGACCAATTATCAATTTTAGGAGATGGTAGACTTTTAGAGACCAAAAGCCTCTTTTGTAGGAAGGTATGATCCAGAATTTAGTTTGGAAAAATTTTCCAAGTTGTGACGAAATGTATTACATAATGTAGAGCTTGATGAGAGATTTTTGACACTTTTCGTGGTTTGCAAACTAGACACCGTATGGAAAAGATATGGCCTGTTGAAGTTCTGATGTGACAAGAAAAAAATGTGGTGTCTCAAGATGATGTGGCACAATGTGGACATGCCAAGTAGTCCAATCAGGTGGTGACATGTGGCAGTCAATGGGAGTCCAAAATTTTGGTTTTTGGTTGAATAGTGTCTTTGATAACATGTACGGATTAGACAGTGCATTGTATTTGAATTGTATGTTTTAAATAACTCTGTAATAGCTTGGTAATATTTTAAACTTACCAAGTGAACCCAATTAAGCCACATGGGAGAACACACACATTGCCACACCTTCCAACCACTTTTCGAGTTAAGCTAGAGATACATGCCACACATTAGAAACTATGAGAAATGCATGCCACGTCTAAGTACCTTGTGGAACATGAGAAGACAGCATGGAGATTAGTGCATATGCTAAAGTTGGTACTTGAACCAATGTACCATGCTATGTAAGGTACCTTGAGCCCACCAAAAGGTGCATCAACATTGGTAAAGAGGCCACTTACCTATTAAAAAGCAATGAAGTTGATTCCCATTTGCTAATGTGGGACAAAAGATAAGCTAAGCGCCTAAATAGAAGGATAGAGACATGAACTCGTGACCTGCCTAGTAAAAGAGATAAGTATTGACCACCCAAGATACAGGTCTGGAAGTGTTATATAAGGGATGAACCTATATTTGAATTTAACCTTTGCAGGACTGTGTTTTTTTTATTAAGAGGCTGAGAGCTACTTTAAGCTTGGAGATAGTTTTAGCAAGTAGATTTTAATCCAATTTTTGACCTATACACATAGAAGGTAAGCCTTTGAGTTAAGTTTTGTAATTGAAAGAAAATTTTTTTATTTTTATTTGGATAGACCAATAGTTTGAGTGAAGGGACCAAAGAAATTTCAAAAGGGGATTAAAGACTGAAGAAGGATTCCGTGTGACCGAGCTTGAATTTATTAGTGTAGGTGGAATTCTTGGATAGAGATCAGACATGAGGGAAGTTGTATTGTGTTTCAAAGAATTTTTAAGCCATTTGTTGCACAAATTTAATATAAATGGTCCTCACTATTGGGTGGACCCAGAGACATAGGCAAGATATGCTGAACTCCATTATCAATGTCAGATGGTAATTTGTCATTTGATTGCATGTTTTAATTCATTTTTCTAATTTTTTAATTATAAATGCTTGCAAAGTTTAAAAAATCAACAATTTATGACATTTGATTTAAAACAAAAAACTAGTTTAATTGATGAATGGAAGTATAAAGTCTTGTGACGGTTCCAATTCAATTCAAAAACATTAAGAACACTTTTCCCAAACAATTTGCATGTTTTTTTGAGTATTTTTGAGAATTTGTTAAGTTTGAGAAATTCAAAATCCATAGTTTTAAACTACACATTGAGTATTTCAGTGTAATTTATGGATCATTCATGGTGTGGAATATGTTAGGTGGCTAAAGGAAATACATAAGATACTAGAATATACATGGCATTATCAACTCCAAGAGGGCCATGGACATATTTGATTATGGATTTTGTGTTGAGATTGTTAAACACATATCAAGGTAATGATTCAATTTTTGTTTTTATAGATAGATTTTCTAAAATGGTTCGTTTCATTGCATGTAAGAAATCCAATGATGCCACTAGAGTTGCATAATTATTTTTTAAGGATATTATGAGATTTCATGGTGTTCCAAAAATTATTAATATAGATAGGGACAGAAAATTTTTGGAATACTTTGTGGAAAAATATGGGTACTAATTTAGAATTTAGTGGTGCATATCACCCACAAATAGATGGACAAACAAAAGTTCTGAATAGGAGCTTGGAAAATTTGTTGAGATGCATAGTGGGAGAGAAGCCCAAGCAATGGGACTTGGATTTACCACAATCTCAGTTTGCATATAATATTTTAATGAATAGATTAATAGGAAAGTCAAATTTTCATTTTGGTTATGGGAGAAATCTTATGGGTATTTTATATTTATTACAATTGCCAATTGAAGATTGAATTATTGATGATGCAAAAGTGTTTGCAGAGCATATACATAAGTTATAAGGAGTAAGAAGAAAGTTTCAAGAAAGTAATGAGAAATAAAAATAATTAGAAGATATCAAAAGAAGATCCAAGGTATTTGAACAAGGAGAGTTGGTAATAGTTTAATTGAAGAGAGAAAGGTTTTCAAAAGACATGTACAAGTTGAAGTATAAGAAAATTGGACCATGCAGAATTGTGAAGAAAATTAATGACAATGCTTATGAGGTGAGTTTATCATAGAACTTAGATATATATTTAGTATCAAATGTTTGAAATTTATAATAATTTCATGAAGAATATGGTGAAGATGACGAAGATGAATAATTAAATTTGGTGCAGCAGATTCTAAAGAAGAAAAAAGAAAAAATAGTATAGGTTTTGGATATGAAGACAGTGAGCACAAGACAAAGGTATTATAACAAGTATTTGGTGTAGTGGGAAGGATTGAAGCAATAAAAAACACTTGGATTACATAATGGGAGATGAATAAGATTGATAAATAAAAATGTCAGTAGTATAATCAAGGCAACTCATAGGAGCTAAGTTATTTTTTCAACTAGAGGAGAATGGTGCAAAAAAATAGTTCAATCTTCCAAAGGCCATAACTTTGACCCCTACATTCATTTGAGCTCTTTCATGTGCTAAAGTGATCATCTTGAAGATTTTGATACTGTCTTAATTTGCTCTATCTACTTAGAGTTGATTTCAATATTTTTGGAGGTCATACGTGATCATCTAAGGATCTAAAATTAATGCTTAATGATTCTTTCAGGAATTTTCTATTTTAATAAATTGAATATTTTAGGACTAGATGTCAACTTTAGTTGAATCTCATCTCATCGGTTAATTTTAGTGTTTAAGATATTTTGAAAAAAATTTAGAGCTGTGTGTGCTTACATGCAAAACTTACTATAAATAACAACTAATAAAAATACATATTTTTTTATACTCTAATTTTTCTATGTTTCTGTATGTCAAATCCAAATTCTGAGTTGAGGCTCATTTAATCATGGTTTCATTTTCTAATTATTTTAATTCATTCAATATGAATCAATTATGAGTTATTGTTTCAAGATCTTGGCCTAATAGTTATTTTATTGTCTTGATAGTTTTTAGGTTCATAATATTGACCTACTCTTTACCTCTAATGTTCAAATTCTGATTTAGAGTACAGTTGTACATATTTATAATGCACTACAATCAGCTCTTGCATTGGTTTTAGCTCCACAAGCAATCAAGGTTACATAATTTTTCACCATATAATTCAAAGAGATTAAATAAACCCACAACTTCATACTAAATGTCAACCTTCAGACCACATGCATCCAAAATCATAATTTCATGATAAAATAGGACATAAAGTTATTCTTCCACATACGAAACAATGTTACCAATTTATTTGGCAAGGATCAAAGAAAGACATAGCCAATAATAATTATAAATACAAGCATTTGAACGTTCACATGAGGTAATGGTAACATCCATTTGACACACAAATATCATATTGTAGTTACAAAATAATAACATAATATTATACTCATGAACCAACATGAACAGTGCAAATAGCATAACACTAATGCATGAAGAATGATGGCATCGGTTTGCAAAGCATATAAGAATATTACATTCTTATTTAAGGATAGTTGTAGCCAACTTAGAACCTCTAAAAAATTTCATACTTCCATCAATTATAAACATCAATCATCACATTTATGAAGTTCCAATAGCATAGGATCAAGAGTACATAGGAGAATGATGTCAGCCCTTCATACGTAACTCGATTAGCCTAACCATATGGTGGCCTTGACCACCCCAACCATAAATTGGGTGGTAGATTACTTCAGTTGGGTACATGTAAAAGTATTTTAAGGATGCAAGATATATTCCAAGACAATTGAACAACCTAAAACAATAGTATAACAATACAAACATAATAACTACCAACAAGAGACACACTACTACAAGGAGATCAAAATGAAAGTATAACAGTGTTAAATAGGAACATTTTGGTTCAAAAGAAAAGGTACACATATCCAACCATGTTTCCCATAATTAAAAGATTTTGTATAAATGTTTACCTCTAAGTAGCGCAAAACCAGCTAGGTATTTTCCAAGAGAGAAAATATCATGAAACAAAAAATGTAACACACCTTAAACAAAAACATAAAATTGACTTAAACAAACCCAGGTATCCACCTGAAGAAGAGGGATGTAGTTGTTTGCTAAATGGAGCCAACATTGTACATTACAATCACCATATCATAACCATTCCTTTCCAATCATACACCCAAATCAAAATAATAATTAGATCATCAAGTAAACCAACTGAACACATCAAAATGATTGGAACCTAGAAATCAATTTGCAAGCCTAATCAAAGTCGAGACTCACAAAAAATGGAGAGACAAAGCATAAGATGGATTATGCACCTACAACCATCTAAAGTCATGATGATAATGGTAATTACAATAGATTTAATCATCAATAGGTTGGTAATAATTTTTATTAGTTAAACTATCTAATTCATCCTTTTAGGGTTAGTGATAGAGATGATCATTTAACATTTATAGATCACAAACCCAAATTATAATTATAACTCAACATATAGAAAGGAATGTCTTCATGGCCTCAAAACAACTAAAATTTTTACTATCAGTAGAACCCAAAATATTTCATGATAATTTCCACTGAATATATGGTATGTAAATCGAAAAGCATACGTTGGAAGATGGAAAAATTTGAGTATATTCAATTTCCATGTATTATGGGTTCATTGTGAAGTCTCATGACTTCACCATGAACCCATAATGGTTTATTTATTTGAAATTTTTCCCCATCCCCATTTTCATTTAGCATATAGGAAGAAAACCCCCAAATCAAATTAATATATAAACCCACAAGAACAAAACTATAAAATAATTATGCATAGTCATTCCAGGAGAACCCACAAGTAAAATTTTGGGAAAAAGGGTTTAATGACTATATATTTTTTGAAATTTCACCCAAACAAATAACTAAAAAATTTTAAAAAAATCCATTTAGACTTCCATAAATCAACAAAACTCACTTACAAGAGAAAACCCATGCAACCATGGAGAGAGAGAGAGAGAGAGAGAGAGAGAGAGAGAGAGAGAGAGAGAGAGAGAGAGAGAGAGAGAGAGAGAGAGAGAGAGAGAGAGAGAGAGAGAGAGAGAGAGAGAGAGAGAGAGAGATTGTGCCCCCTTCCCCTTCCCCCACACCCCATGCTTAGTTTATGGTTGGGATCTCCTCCTCTACTCCACCATCAAACTACCATATTATGCTCCTCCTTCGCTTGAGTACCAACCTTCACCTTAGGTTTAATAGGCTAAAAAATTTGGCAGCAAACAAAACTCTCAAAATTTCTATGTCACCCTCTTCTAGGCCCATGAGCTCTCCTCAAAGCCTTCTCCCCATGACTCACAGCTCTCCAAAAGGGTTTTTGGGTTGAGCAACCAAAACTCCCCAAAGTCAAAGGAATCCCAAAAAGATACTTTAGTAAGGGAGATTTTCTTTTTTATATTTGGGCCATTATGGCCAAGTAATAAACAATGACAACTCCCTCCCCCACTTTTCAATGCTCATCATAATACATGGGTCCAAGTCATCCCATGTAGGTATGGGGTTCAAGCTCTAAGGATGAAAAATCAAAAAACCCAATGACCCTAAAAATGTTAATGACACAATTAGAAAACAAGATGGTAACAAAAGAATTAAGGACCAAGATCAATCCATCACTTCAGGGAGAGTGACAAAATATAATAGACATAACAATTAAAGGCAATTACACCATATCTTGTACAGCACCAAAAAATGGCATAAAGAAAAAAGAATAAGACACTAGGCCCAAGAATATTTATGAAGTAATGACATCAAGGATCGACAAGAGTTTAATGGATGAAATTGGCTTAAAATCTCTATTGCATTAATTTTCACCCATCAAAAACTCATCCAATGATCTAGATAACCACTTAAAATTAATTGAGTTGTAAGAGTCTACCACCAAGTGTAGCTCATCACATGTTTCTGAAATCACATAAGGAAACTTATACAAGTTTTGCTCAATAGTAATTGTCAAATAATGATAAAATTTTGATAAAAATAATTATATAAGATTGTGTAACTAAGGATAATCATCGAATATAATAATGCCATTATCATGATCGATAATCATGAAATAAACATAGTATCCAAATTAAAAAAATGTCAAAAGTAAACAATCAGTCAGGGGATATCAAACAACCTATAATAGTAATGTTTTGTACAATAATTTGAAAGTATCAAACAAGTAGGGTCATCAGTGTTGTAACATAGAATTGCACCCTTGTGGGAGAATTTTTTAGGCTCTCTCACTCCCAGCTATAATATTGGAACAACCTTAGGCTATGGGTATCCTATAGTGACGTTGAACATTTAGGATTTTTAATGAGGTGAGCTCCTCAGATGCTTCACTTTGGCTTCTTTCCCACACCAGAATATATTGTTGACTAAGAAAAAGGGAGAGAAAAATAACATGAAACAGAAATCTAAGATAAGGCTGGGGATGCACCAAAATATGAAATGATCCACTTTAAGCTTGGAAATCTTAACAATTGCTAATAAACCTAACCAAGACATAAACTAATCTGATCATATCTCAAGGCCACAAGCACAAATATTTTATGTGGAGGTTGAAGGAAAACCCTACAATTTAAAAAACATAAAGAAATAGGTCTGTATGAGACACTATAAACTTGTGACACTTCAAGAAAGGAACCAATGTATAACACTTCACATAATCTACAAGGGGTAAAAAGAGTTAAATCAAGATACATAGAGAATCTACAGATGATGAAATGGACATACATCTATAAATTGAGATCCAATAATGTACTCTTGACTTCAAACTAGAATCAGAAAAGTTTGTCTTATTACTTCAAGAGAGTGTTTACAAGGCAATTTTGATAGAGTAACTCTATCACCAGTTGAGGGATCTCTTTTTAGGCTCAAAATTATATATATATATATATATATATATCAAAATAGAAAGAGGGAAGAGGGGGCTTGCAATATAAAATAGAGATAGGGGTCATAAATGGTTGTAACCACCATTATGTCCTTGCAACTACCATGACCATGAGATGAGCCATCCAAGATCACCACAAAATCTCCTCGAGTCCCTCATGCATTCAAGTCCCTTTTGATTGGAGCTGAGAGAGCCATGTCATCGATAGTGATATGTTCACTCCAAGTGTAAATCGATTTCATATTTTACATTTAAAACGTGGTGTGCTTCTTTACTTTACATTTCTGCCACTCCACCTGGATGTATCTATTCTTAGTTTGACCACTTTACAAGTTTCAATTGTGAGCTATAGACTACATCATCAAAGTTGAAAGGAGAAATCCTCATCCTTTTCTATTGATTGGTTATCAAAATCCCATGAATTTTTTAGCTCCTTACTATTTGGATGAACGTATGTCATTTGTCTATGACAGATTAGCCCTCTAGATTTGCTCACTATTTGAATATCACTCATGCCATTGATCTTTTATCACAAGATCTTGACAAGTGTCAAGCTCATAGAAATCTTGATGAACCCTTTGATCTTTTGAATACTAATGGCTACTTTATAAAACCTATTTTTTAGGTCTATGCAAACATCCTAGGCTTTTCAAATCTAAACGGCTACTTGTAGGGGATTAAATTTTGATGTTTATGGGCCCATCATGGGAAATTTGAATCTCAATGGCTATTTATTGAGGCTAAATTTGACGTCCATGGAATTACCATCAATTCTTTTAGATTTTTCTTTTTGGCCATTTCTTGCAGACAATTTTCTCAAAAGAATTCATTCTTTGACCTTTGACTTGAACAATTTCCTCAGATCTTGAAAATGGACCTTTGAATTTTGACAATAGACCTATTTTACACTTAAAACCCACTTTCCAAAGGGAAAGTACCCTTCAGCTTTACTAAAAGTGACCCCCTTTTTTGTAAAGTTCCCTTTGAAAAAGTTGTTTCAGACAAAAGTCTGAAATAACTCCTTCATTTTGGTGAAAAAGAGTCCCAAATGAAAATAGACTTGTTCTTTCACTTCATTGGGTTTTCCTCTTATTCTTACTTTGGGCTTCTTTAAAACCTGCTCCTTTCACTGCTTTGATCAACACAACACTTTCTTGCAAAGAATAAGACATGTTAAAGAAGAGACCTTGAATCACCTAAACAACTTCACCTCCTTTTCACCATAGATTCTCCAAGGACTTTCTACCCCTTCTTAAGGAGTTATCTTGATGACCATTAACAAACATGATAAGTTGCTCAAAAAGAGGTTCTAACACTCATTACACAACTCTAAAACACCAATAGTAAAGCAACAACATAGGAAATATAATCAGTGATAATCTAAAGTATTTTATCCTTGCTGCATACTCAAACAACCCAACAATAAGAACAACGGAAATTACCACCTATTTACCTTTGGCATAGCATCAAGGAATAACAAAAATAATCCAATATGGACATGTTCAGACTTACCTTGCTGACTTTTCAAGTACATTATCACCAATTAGCAACACCAAGCTTTGTACTAGGTGAACATAGGTGTTCTTCCATCTCAGGGGTCCTTTTGTAATACCAAAATGAGCAGAATGAGTTCTTGTACACACCCTCTTTTAGCATAAAATTATGCAATTAATCTAACTTAGGTAAAAAATTTATATCTATAAGACTCTCAATGCCATTTGTTACAACATAAGGATAATTTAACTCTTTTGCAATGGGTTTACCAACCAAACCTACCCTTTCCTTGATAGAATACATTGGTAAAATTGATAAATTCAGGAAAACACCCTAAAAACAACCATTTCCAACCATTCATAAGCCCATGTAGTTTAACATATGCAAGGACTATAGTGTTTTGATTACAATAGTTTAGACTTACCATAGCTTGGTTAACAACAAAAGTTTTTATCTGTACTTCCAAATAGGTATTATAGCCATTAGTTCATTAGGTTTATGTATTTATTTTTTAATTTTAGATTGGTAATTTGCATATAAAAAGCCCCTTTTTGGGTCATTATTCACTTTTATGCCCTTGCACATCAATTTACAACTTAAGTTCAACATTTGAAATAGTCTAATCCAATTGGATTGCAACCGCACTTCCAAGTTAAAAAGTGGTATCTTTCACTATAAGCATTATATTATATGCATAACCTTAAGAACATTCATCACAGAATGCCAACAAAGGATAGTAACTCACACCATGTTGTTACTTCCATCTCAATATTTGTCATTCATGGATTAGGGTATCATCTTGCACCAACCACACTGAACATCAAAAAATCCATTATATTCATCACATTTAACCCCTAGAGGTTTAAAACATATTCTCCATTAGTTGTGATCTCACATGATGGTTCAATTATCCCAATCCCACCATCTCTTAATCAACATCAACATATATTTTTATCATGATTTATAATAAAATATGTTATTCATTCTAGAATACTCACTTTCAAGTAAAATATAACATTACTTGGTTCACAACACATTGGCACTTAAATCCACATATACTTGCACTTCAACAAGTACAACCTTGTTGTTTTACAGAAGAGTATATCCCTTAGGTCCTGTAATGCTTCACACGTACTCAATTCCTTTTCATATCACAACATGGTTGAGATCAACCAACAAAATTTGGCACATGCAGCCAACATAATCAACTATTTACACATAAAATAACCCATTATGATCCCTTCAATTCTTATATTCATACCACCCTGAGTGAATTCATCTTGTAAATGACATTTCCCAAGCATGAGCAACATATTCTTATTGAAACATTTTACTCAACTCAATACCACTCATCAAAGGAGTGTCATATTAGTTCAAAATTTTTGCATTTAAGTCTTTTATCAAAACCCATCCACTCAATAGATCATAATATCTAGTTTATAATACCAAAATAACATACCATTGTTGCATTTAGTGCACTTTTTTATCATTTCTAAGGCATAATCAAGGAACACCGTAATAATGTTCTGACTAGTCTAGGTTGAAAGCATCAATCACAATAACTTTTGCTTGCCAGGAGTGATGTCAGCCACCATGCCATCCTATGTTTTATGATTGTGGCATGGTTTTCAATGCCAAGAAATACTTATGCACATTCCAACATGGCTCCTAAAATTTATTATTCACCATAATAGGTATGAAAATACAACAACATTAGGTATTGACAACCTTATTAACCTACCAACATGTTTCTTTAGGTTTTTATAAAACAAGAACAACATAACATTCTTCAATACTCTGACCAAGATATTATCAGTGTTTCACAACCCACGAATTGATGATGCTAGAAACAACAAGATCCAACATCTTTATGATTTTTTATGATGGTTAACAGAACCCACCATTAATTATAACATTTTTTTGGGGATCTTATACTGTCATTATTTCCCCAAGGAAAGGTTTGTCTCAAAAAGTGCCATATTTATTTATCCATGAATTAGAAATTTTCCCAATAAATTTTTCATCTCAAGGTTTAGATGGCTTATGATGCTTGTCTATAAGAGAGATCCCTAGCTTCATGTCTTATGAAATGAAATGGTTACATTAACCAAGTTCAACCCTATAGATTTAAGTAAAACCCTTAGTTTTCCCTAGGTCATAATTTTCTAATCATTTGATGTTGAGTTTCCCATACAAGCTAGCATCAAATACTGAACATCATTTCTTTATTTCCAAGAATGAAGCGATCCTCAGTAGCCTCTTAATGACATGCCCATACAAGTCAACAGTTAGAACATGATGCTTACCCTAACACAACTTGATTTGAGAAGGATTAGCTCAACCAAGGATGGGATAGATAGCAACTTACATATTTCCATCAAACATTAATTCTATTAAAATGCATGGATTTTTCTAGCATCTCGATGATATAGAACATGACACTATTTTTTTTCTTGTGGAGTTGAAAGTGTTTTTCATACTCTAGACCATTGGATACCTTGCACTTGTAGTCTTTTAAGACCATTAGTGTATTGTACTTATTACCAAAATAGTCAAACACTATTTGATTTACTATAACCAGTCAATTCTAGGAGATCATAGAACTCCAATGGTGTTAAAAGTAGATCCACCTTGGTTATAAAGACACAAAATTTAAGTTTAGCTATTCCAACCACTCATAAATAGGTTTAATCTTGTAGTAAGTCATAACATTAAAGGAGATAAAATACTTTTGGCACCTGACTCAATCAAAATACTTGTAAAAATACTAATTTTAGTGATTCCAACTTCAACTGAGGTAGCCTAGAATCAACATCCTACTTATATATAACTTTACACACCTTTTGATGGGTTGGTTATCTAGTTTCCAACTTGGGTAGTCATCACAAAGTGGTTATCATCATGTCTACAATAGATATCAATCCCTTTTGTTGAGCTAGAGGGACAATAATTATCTCTGGGGCTTGTCCTTAATTACCCATTCAGTCCTTAAAATTCATCTTGGAATTCTAACAACACTCTTATTGTTTACAAGGTGTATATAATTTTTTTTCTAATTTTCTAAATTTATTTTATGATGTGCATAAATCGTTAACCCTATTTTTTTATTCTAGGAAATAGTCATGTTTTTCATGCCTCAACATTTGAAAACCATCTACATCATGTTCCTTAAATCGGTACATAGATACTTCTTGTATGACTATATCACATAAGTTATCTCTATGAAGGTCAAGGGTTGGTATCCTCCTAAATTCAAAGGTATTTTCACCATAAAACAACAACTTTGGTTAACTATAAGGCTACCAACCTATCATACACAATAGCCATCAGGTCATGTAGATTATTATACTTTTGCATATGCACAAACCATGCATCTATTGTATTACTTAGTTCTTTTCCAAAAGGGCAGGTAGAAAAATATTTTGAACTCCTTGAAATTTAGGCCAACCTCATCAAAGCATCTTTTTGACCACCTTCCCATGAAAAAACCCTTAGGGTTATGCAATCTACATTATTGATTTTTAGTCTTATTTACATGGTATATTCAAGCTGCTAAGATATTATTGAGGACATATTTTTTATTATCAATGGAACTACCCTTGATTGCTTTCAAATTAATAAATTTATTATTCCCTTCTAGATTGTAAATTAAAAATTCACTTTTACTCATATTAATATTTTGGTTACCCTTGCCTCTTATCATGTCATTGTTATCTTGGTAGGGTCAACATACACATCACAACATCTGTTCATGTTTTTTTCATAAAATAATACTTTTGGATGATTACAAGTTACAATAATTTTGTCCTAGAGTTCTCTTTTGGTGTAGCAACCAATACTCTGATACCAAATGATACAACTCAAAAAAGAAATTTAAGGAATTGCCTACCAGATTGCAAACAACATAAAGTGTGAGCTCACTATACAACTTAGCAATATAATAATTCATTTTGAATGAAAACAAATGTGAAAGTATCCATAATATAAATATTGGTGAGGATAGTTATCCAAGGTTAAAACACCATTAAGGGATTCTATAGGGAGTATATTTGATCCATAAATAGGTAGATTTCCTACTCTAAAAATTTTGCAAATTCAATTCTTATATGCAGATTACTATTAATGCCAAAATTCAACTCCATCAATATAATCAACTAAAAATAATACAATGCAAGTAATAATGAACACTACACACAAGTTGATAATGGAGTTCTAAAGATGCTTACATCTCCAAGTTATCTAAACAATGAACTGCTTCATTATAAAAATCCATTTGCAAATAAAAATTTAAATATTACAAAACTATAATGAATATATCATGAACTCAAGTGCCAATTAGTCCTACAAAGACCAAGACTAGTCTTAGAAGGCTTGTATAATGTTCTGAAATGACCTCTCTACTTCACACCTCCCTGTTGACTTTTCCTATGTTGCATGCCCTCAAAGAGCCCCTACACAGAGCTAAGTTGGAATAGGTATCAATCATTGTCTCCATAAAATGATCCTCCTCTATATCCTCTAAGTGGTTTTATCTCCTCTAATACAAATATTATTATAATACTTGGATTAATAACACCCTGTAAATAATAGAGAATCATATCTTTTGTAATCCCGTACAATGCACAACTAGTGCTCCAAAACCTTGGAATGGAAGAGTTGAAATGCAAGTGAGAGCTTACTTTTTAAATACTTTCAATGTAAGTAAGAGCATGGAGTGGTCTTTTAATTCTATTGGAATGAGTTTAGAAATTAGGTTCATGGTTTTATATAGTTTTTGAAAACCCACCAATTATGGATTTCTTCATTATCCATCCCCATGTACAAGATTTTATTTAAGCTTCTTAGCCTTATCTCCCAAAATGTGGCATGATGAGGGTCAATGGGTAAAAATACCCTTCATATCTTTCTCTTTGGATAAACATCCCATGCATTTCTTTGGGAGATATCCCAATTTCTATGGGAAACATCTCACATTTGTGGGGAAAGAGATATTCATAGAGTTAATTCCATTTCTCAAGCCTTAGGAAGTGGGATTTGTCTAAAATATTTAGGAATAATTTAGAGCTATTGTAGACACTCCAAATGTGAGGATTTCATTATTCCACATGTCAATAATCTATTGTAACACGTGCGTGTCTAGTCACTGTACTTGTATATTGTTTCCATGTTGCCTAAAAACTTCAACATTCCATAACTTATGCATACAGAGTCCATTTTTCAAACTATAAAATACATTGAAAAGTTGTTGACGAGATCTTAACTATGTATATAGTTTAGGAAAAAATTGAGACCATATAATTTGGACACTATTGGAAATCCTCTCAGATCACACCTCCCCACTGAACAAATTTTGGTCCACCAAAAGTCTACTTCTAAAAAATAACTAAATGTATCACTTCTTTGCCCTCTGGTTTGTATTTGTGCTTTTTCTGGACCCATTTATCCTCTAGAGGCTAATTTTTGTAATCTTTGTGATGATCAATATTAAAATAAGGACAAAAGACTATGTTAAATGTTAAGTGATGTTATAACAGGTCATCACTTTTACATTTTTTTCCTTCTTGGGGTCTTACATGCAACTGATGTATTGGCTTTCTTAGAGTTTTATATACAACACACATGTGTTATAAACATTGCCAATATTGGGGTCTTATATGCAACATACACATTTTATAAATGTTTAAATAATTACAAACATGCCCAATTTAGGTCTTTTATAAATGTTCATACAATGATTACATACATGCATGAAAATAACACACTTCAAAAATGGAATGACACATACATCCATAAATAATAGTGATTTAATTGAGTGTTACCATGAAATCACCTTTCATGTTGATGCCACTTTGTCTCTCTCTTGGAAGTACAACTCAACTCATGGCCATGCTAATGATGCCTATTAACATGTATATTGTTATCATATTCCAAATCTCTTGTGTTTGGTTACTTATGCATGCTTCTCAACTTGGATGGTTGCTCCATATTCACTCTCAATGAGTGATCTACCTCCACACTTGTTCATATAAATGGTTAGTTTACTTAATGATTATCAACAATAAAAACAAAATAAATGAATTTAAAGTGTTTTCAAACATACTAAATAAAGATTAGCTATGCAAAAATTCTATCCATTTCTTACCGATCCATTCTAATAGATGTTCCATCTTGGTGGAATCTTCTTTGGATAGGTGGGATTATTCATGGGCTGCTTGTGAATTAACAACTAAATTATTTGTTAGATTTTTAATGAGAGCATAAACCATCTTCTTCTTAACATATTTAGGATGGTGTGATGGATAAAGTTTCCAACAAGTTTCAACCATGTACCCACTCATATGACAATGAGTGCAATAGTTCCTTTTGTCCTTTTTGGATGAAGAAACATATTTGTTATTTCTCACATTTAGATTATGAGATTTACCTTTATCACCTACCTTGTTTTTCATAAAAGGCAAAAACTTCTTCATAAAAGACTTACTCTTCCAATAATTAGCAATAGAATGATTACTTAACACATAAAAAGTACATGCAAAAGCATTACACATTTTCATTATGTCGTAACCATTTTATTCAAACTAAAAGACAACATCAAAAGTTTTACAATTACCATTATGTATAGTTTAATGATTTGTGTAAGTATGAAGAAGTGGTATTGCATTACTACTTTTCTCTACTTTCTTACAAATCTTCTCATCACCCTGTGATTGTATCACATTCTTTTACATGGAATAATTCTACAAATCTAGTGAAGTGAACACTTGGCTATTGAAATCTTGTCTTCCTTTAGTAGTTCTAGAACTCTCTCCAATTTACATCTTCATATTAGCATAACTAAAACTTATAAAATAAGGTCAATCCTCTACCTATATTAGGTTAATCAAACTTTGGCCATTATTACCAATGGCTTTTCCATCATATCCTATTTTAAATAGTAATCAAGATCCAATGCCTTTAGTGTGTTTTCCAAATGAACCAAAAACATCCTTACCTGAATCTTAATCTAAATAGGAGGAAGAATAATTACGTGGTGAATAACTTATAGTGCACTCATCATGTATGTTTTTTTGCATCTAAAGTGGAAGGTAAATCTTTATTCTGTTCACTACTCTATAACTATGCTAAGAGTGCATCTTTGTTTTACAAATCAACTTTCAAGCATTCGACCTCCTCTTCTAAGGAGTGAAACTTGGATCTCAAGAATGTATTCTCATCCTAGATCTATCTATTAAACACTTTGATCTCTTCAAGACTTTCAAGCTTCAAGGCTTTTCCCATGCTTTCTTGCTTCTGCAAATAACTTGTATCTCCAACAACTGCACACTGTAATAAAAGATAAAATAAGTCCAAAATGTTTATAAGTAATTAAGACTACTATCAATAGGCTAGGAAATTATAAGAAAACCTTGCATTCAAACTACTCTGATACCAAAATTTAATTGGTAAATAGGTAGATTTCCTTATTTTAAAATTTTACTTATTGGATCCTTATAGGTGGATTATTTTTAATTCCAAAATTCAACTCTAGAAATATAATGAAGTGAAAAGAATGCAATGCAAATAATAATGAACATTGTGCATAAGTTGATAATGAAGTTATTTATATGCCTACGTCTCTAGGCTCTATAAATGACAAATGATTCATTATAAAAATCCATTTGCAAGTACAAATTTAAAACTTATAAGACTATAATGAATCCATCATGAACTAAAGTGTTAATCGGTCCTATAAAGACCCAAACTTGTCTTGGAAGGATTTCACAATGTTCCGACATGACCTCTCTACTTCACACCTTCCTAATGGCTTCTCCTTTACTGTATGGCCTCTAAGAGCTTCTACACAGAGCGTAGTTAGAATAGACATTAGTCATTAGCTCCATAAAATGATCCTCCTTTGTTGCCTCTAAGCAGTGCTAACACTTCCAATAGGTCTATTATTACAATACTCATATTAATAACACCTTGTGAATAATAGAGAATAAAAGCTTCCATAATCTTGTACAATGCTCCTCTAGTGCTCCAAAACCTTGGAATGGAAGAGTTGCAATGCAAGTGAGAACTAGTTTCTCAAATACTTGCAATGTAAGTAAGAGCTTGGAGTGCTCTTGAAATTCACTTTGAATGATTTTACAAATGAGGTTCATGGGTTTATATAGTTTTTTAAAACCCACCAATTATAAATTTATTCATTATTCATTCCTATGTACAAGCCTTTATTTAAGATTCTTAGTCTTATCTCCCAAAATGGGGTGTGATGAGGGTCAATGGGTTGAACCACCCTTCATATCTTGGTCTTTGGATAAAACTCCCATGCATTTGTATGGGAGATATCCCACATTTGTGGGGAAACATTTATTCATGGAGTTAATCCCATTTTTCAAGCCTTAGGAAGTGGGATTTGTATAAAATCTTGGAGAATAATTTAGATCTATTGTGGACACTCCAAATGTGAGAATTTCATTATTTCACATGTCAAAAATCTATTAGACCACATGCATGTCTAGTCACTATAACTGCATATTTTTCCTCTATTCCCTGAAAAACTTCAATAGGCCATAACTTATGCATACATAGTCCATTTTTCGAACCGTAGAATGCATTGGAAAGCTCTTGAAAATATCTTCATTGTGCAGATACTTTAGGGAAAATTTTAGACCATATAATTTTTTCACTATTAGAAATACTCCCAAATCAATGTTCCTTGTGGAGGTATATAGTTCAGGGCATATCGGCATGGTAGTGCACACTGGTAAGCTTTGAAATTTATATGGGGTGACCACATCCCAATATGACCATTTAAAAATCTATTATCTTTGGATAAATACCATGTTCTTATTAAATATTCATGTTTTGAAACTAAATAGGCCATTATTCCTTTTTAACAAAAATATAAGACATCATCATGTTAGACATCCCAAGTTCAAAAACACACTTCCCCTAGATCCAAACCATGCTAAACCAAATATGTAAAAGTGAAGAACATTAATCCATAGTTCCTAAGAGATTCATTAGTGTGTTCATTCATACATATGTCGTGTGTCATGGATAATAAGAAACAAATTAAGAGGGACATCATAAATATCAATGTTAGCATTCATTACTACGTATGGACATGATCATAAGAAACCAAGGTGGAATTATCCAATCATTAGAATCATTATCTATTACTAACCACATCTAAGCATAAATATATTTAAAAATAATCATTTAGTCAACACTAATCACAACTACTTAAGGACCACCATGCCAATGCTACATGTCAATCAAATGAAACAAGGTTATAAGAAGGTAGGGGAAGATAGTGCTACCTACTAGAATTACAGAGGCTAATTCCCAGCATAGGGTCCTTGCACACCCTAAACCTCTCGAATTATTATCTAGGTATTAATTGTTCATAGGAATAAGGTAGGAACATAGTCATAATTCAATAATAGTTTAGATATTAGAAGCTATTTTAATTAAAGACCAACTCATTGAATCATTTAAAATTTTAGTTTCTAAATTTTAAAATAAAATTGAATTTATTTATTTATTAATTAAAAATAATGAATATACTAATTATTTTAAGTAACTTAATTATAATAATTTAAACAAAAAATTTCAATTTTTGTTGGAAATTAAAAAATGCAAATTTTTTATTATTTGATGAAAATTTTATTAAAATGTGAAGAAATTTTTTTCTATATTTATTTTATTTTAATATTAAACATTATTTTTTATTGATTAAGTCTTTATTACCCCAGAAGCGTTATATTTGAAGAAGTATACTTAGATTCATCTCAGATATAACCAGATAAAGTAATTTTTTTTGCCCATTGTGTTGCTGTCACATATGGGGAGGGCTTGGTTGAAAGTAGAGAGGGACAGTGATGGGACTTGTAACTCCAAACGTAGCATTGAATTCATTTCATCAAATCAATGCATAAATTATAGAGTACATGGGCCTTCTTATGTGGCAACAGGTCTCAAATGGTATCTTTACCCCAATAATGAAAATATGAGAATTAATTATAAATATTGTGCAAATTTACACTAGTAGTTGTAAAATTCTTAATGGTATTATCAAACATTTGCTAAGGTTATTATTGTGGTATGATAGTTTTGTACAATTCATTCTGCTTCTCTATAATTATCTTCACCTCCCCCCACATCGCACCCTGTTGGCCTTAGATATAACATCAAATGTAAGATGATTTTATACTAGACTATAAAACATAAAACCTAGGTAAACTAACAATAACACATTTGACCATGTAGAATTTAATTTGGCTTCATGTATAAACTAATTTTACAAACCTTTGTGGACAGGCAGAGAGCAGTATCCTTGTTTGGTGGATTGGGAAGAGAATCAATTATTTCCATCTTACATGCTAATTCTAGGTCATTCCTGGCATTAATTCCTTAAGCGACTGCTCCACTTTCATAGGATCTAGTCGTGTTCCTCCTTTATTTATAAGGATATCATCAAATTCCACCATTATTGCAAATGGTGAGGGTTTTTGGAAAATTTTATGAGTAAAATGGCTTGGAGAGGTCTTAAGTTCGAACCACAACAACTTTGTAGTTTAAATAATCAACTGGTCAGTGAAAAAAATATAAATTGATGAAAGTAACCATACATTTGTATTGAGAAACATAATGGCACCATAGAAATAAGTTAATGCCCAAATGCCACACGAAAATATCTATCAACATGCTCCCACAACACCTATTGACTTGTTTACTGTGACATGTATTAGTTGTCCTTTAATATATAACATTTAATAATATTACATAGTTTTTATAATATTCATATAAATTATAAAATAATTATAATATACTATATAAAATACATAATATTTAGCTATAAGATATAATTAATGTTTTTCTTAATGGTAAAAGTCTGGGTTTTGAAAGGGGCCCATCCCTTATATAATGGGGTGAAAGATATTATGGTAAAAGATCTACAATGATGTTTTAGAAAAAATAGAACCAAGGTACAAAAACAAAGAACAATAGTTGCAACCTTGTAGAGAGTACTTAAAAAAAAAACACTAAAGCACTGACCCTTACTAAAAATATTATTTTTGTATTCTAGGAGTCATATTAAGTAATTCCTTCTTTGTCTTACCTTTATCCTTTTGCTTGTTGTATACAACCTTGCATTCACCCCCTTCCCCTAGATTTGGGAAGATAGGAATGAAAACTTCAATAAAATCAACTAATTTGAAAAGATCTTTGATTTCTAAAGTCGCTAAATGATTCTTCTCAAGAGTTATTATGGGCATCCAAGCCTCACATGCAATATCTTTCAATCCTAAAGCATAAATAACCTTTGGTCAGGCTTCAACTTCCTTACTCTATTCAAAAACTGAAACTAATGCTAGCATTCCCAATGCTTCACTAACATTATTCGAGTTTTGTTCCTCTTCTGAATTGTCACTAGTTTCTCTATCTAAATCTGTCTCATGGTTAATATCCTTCCACCAGGGAACCCCACGCTTACACATAGTAAAGCCACACTCATTAGTGAGATGCCCTGTAGCAAAACATTTTCTACAATGAAAAGGCAAATCCTCATAATCCATTTTTTTTCCATGTCTAACCTTGAATGATCAGATCAATAGATGCAAGAATGTTTTCTAAAAGATTCAAAGAACCAAGATAAGAACAAAAGTAGAGTGCTGCATATTTGTTGTTGATGGGTCTACATCAAGAATTTTGCCCAAAGAATTTCCTATAGCATGAAAATGACAATCAGTGCAAAAGTGGAAAGAAAGATGAGGCATCCTTACACATATCGGTTTGATGTTTAAAGCTTCTATAAGTGGGTCAAAGTATGGAAACCAAGGCTTGGACTGCAGCATACCACAATCCCATCTCCAAACCAATGTTGGAAAATTTCCTTCTTGTCCTCAATAAGATTAAAGACAACAACAAAGAAACCATTGGCATAGGGGAAGAGTTCCGGATTACCTCTCATACAGGGCTTTCAGTTCTTCTCAACCTATGTCTAAAGTGCTGAAAAAGAAGTCCGAAAATTGGTAAATCTGCAGATCACCCCTTTGCTCAGCAAGTGTTGCTCACGATTCATAAGCTTCTTCAGGTACTCCCCATCAAAAGTGATTGAGGGGTTAGAGGTGTTAGGAGTAAAAGCTCTCATTGGGTGTTTTTCAGAATCTCGGCGAAAGATCTGGACTCAACCCTCTTCGTAGCAATCTGATCAGAAGTAACAGCCCTTGAAGCTGCCTCCTTTGTTTCCTTAAAAGCAGAAACATGCTTTACGTTTTCAGGTAATACATCTCCAGCCTTCACCACTACGACCATCTTATTATTGCCATCTGGTTCGGTTTCCCTTTTCGGTGCCTGCATAGATTCGTCTAACACAGAGCATTGAACAGATGGAGGAGTCGATTTTAGGACATGTGATGCTAAAGATGGAGGACGCAGACCATTAATGGTGTCTCCCCTGTTGCGGCTACATTTGCTGTAGACAAGGTCTGCTGAGAACGCCATTCGCCGCTCAAACCAGATGCCTACATAGATCCGTCCGTCGCAGAAGATGCCTCTGCCAAATTTCCATCCCGATTAGATTTAGGGTTAGTAGCTGTGCATTCTTTCGTGTGATTAGATGTCTGGGTTGCCGTGAGCGTAGACCCCGCAGAGCTATTGCCGTTAGGGTTAGGGTTCGCGATTTCCATCGGTATTGTAAGATACAAAATTATAATTAATGTCTAACATAAATAAATAATTTAATATTTTCATACAAGTAATTATATGAAACACAACAGTCGTTCCATGTGTACATTTGAAATTCACTAGCATGTTTACTAATATATCACTCATAAACCATTATTAATTATGTGATAGAAAATTATGCATTTTCGTTGTTTTATCAATTGTAAACCATTATCAAGTTGTTTTCTCAACTTTGATGACTAACGTAGTTATGGGGAACCAAATTTTTTTAATAGTCATTTTCTTTTGTTATATTTAAGTTTGTTTGATTTTTTAAAAACTATTTTACGAAAGTTGTATGGGGACTTTGGGCATCCCTTTTTTTATTTAATCATCATCATCATCATCATCATCATCATCATCATCATCATCATCATCATCATCATCATCATTGACTTTAGTTTATATTTTAATATTTTATTCTAGACTAAACAAATATGACATGCAATTAGATTATGGAAGTTGAGTTTGATTTTAATAACATCAACTTGAAGTAGTTTGCATTTCTTGATGTTGAGAGAATCAATTTGAAAAATGGATATAACATAAAGGTAAAGATTCAACTTCATCACCGTTTATTACATTTAGAATCTCATCACTAGAGAATGGAGGGTAGACCGATCAGAATCTAAATTGTCATGCAAGGATTTTTTCTATGTGATCACTTACATTCTTTGTGGAAAGAGATAGCCTCATTTCCCATTCACTATGTCAAAGTTGTAACTTCCCTAGTTTCGATTAGGTGACATCTATATTGGTTGGATGAAAAGCCTAGTGTGTTAAGGTCGGGCCAACTATGGGTGATTGAGTTTCACACCCATGAGGAAATATGGATGAAACCCATTTCTAATTCCAAATAATTTATCCCCCTCTATTTTGTTGATTGCAATAGAGAAACTATTTTCATTACATTAATGCCAGCAAAATTAAAATCAACCCTGATAATAAGCTTCTAAAGTCTATATTGTAATTTATGTTCATCTATGTTGCTCATGTATTTACACGTAATGAAATTTCATCAGGGTTAATAATATATAAAAGTACCATACTCCTACCCATGGAATGAATGACAAGGCTATACATAACTTGCAGGTGCTGAAATATTTCAATGTGAGTTAGGCAGTGATGATGAAAGGCAATGATAGGGTATTTCTTATAATATTATACACCAAAATTCCACATATCATACACATACCCCAACTTCAAGGAATTTATTGGAATTATGTACCCTCCACCCATTACAAAGGGGTTTGTAGCTTCCACAGTGGTGGTATATGCCCAACTACTCTATGATTGTACAAGTAACACAATGAACCCTTCAAAAGGTTTATGTTGAACAAACTACAAATTAATAGTTGAAACACCAAAATTAGTAAGCATTTGAAAGTTCAAATTGAATTATGGCCCTTTTGCATCACTCTATCAGTTGGAGACAACCCTAGGCCCTTGATCATATGATCAGTTTAAACACATAGTTCAATCCTGTGATTTGACAGATTCATTGTGATAGATGACTTCCAACATTAATGACATATATGACTTAGCAGACACCCATGTATCCACTATGGTAGGGTCATTTTAACAATACCATGTTTACCTTGTTAGACCTATATCGACATGCATTTTCTCCCCCAAGAATATTTATAGAGTTGTATATGTAATGGTACCTTTTTGTTCAATTCATCAGGTTCTTCTAAATGGTTTAATTCATGACCAAAAGGAAAAGAGAAGGACATGTTTGCTTCTTCATTGATGTAAATTTATGGCAAATAATACAATCTACACATCAAGGCTTGTAAGCATCACAAGTATGCACTATGTCTGACCACCTTTTTTGTTTGTTTGGTATCACATAATATGAATCAAGCACCACAAAGAAATCTATAAAACTTTTTCAATCATAAAAATGACATAATAGTTGGCCTTACCATTACCAACTATTCCACAACCATATTATTCCATTTAAAACTAAATTAAGAGATATGGTTACCATGCGATGAAAAAGAAGACATATGGTTTACACCTTGCCTTTACTACAGGGATCTACCAAAACATTTTTGTCCCCATATAAAGCAAGGATCCTAAGACCCTAATAAAAGTATAGGCCATATTACTTGAAGATGATATTGTTAAAGAGGTCATATAGGCAATCTTGTTGCATACTGATAAGGTAGGGATTTTGTTGTGGTGTTCAAATAGCTATAACATGACACTAAGGAATTTGTGTAAACATGATTGTCTACTACTACCACTACTCCAAATAGCTCACCAATAATGATATGCAATTTACACAAAACTGAGAACATTTTCTAGGTTTAGTTTGCCATTCGGCTAAACCAATTTGTAATAAACACGCGGAGCTCAAACTCAACAAGTGTTCTACGAGCATATCAACAAATATTTTTTTCTACGAGGACATTATGATTGTCGTTATGTTTATATTATTTATATTATAATCTAATATATAATATATTATAATAAAATATAATAATAAATATATATTTTTATTATAATCTAATATAGTATTATATATTATTATACAATATTATTTATTATAAAAACACACAATTTAATATATATATATATATAATATAAAAATATCATAATATTTATATACTATATTATATTATAAAAAAATACATTTAATATATATAACATTAAAATATCAGATAAGATCAAAATAAAATATATTATAACATATATTATATAATGTAATTTTAAAAAATATATTATATAATACAATATTCATATATTCTATATAAAATATTTACATATATCATATAACTATATAAGATAATATCAAATATAATATAATATTATATATATATTAAAATATATATAATATTAAAATATAATATAATATAAAAATATTATATATTAGCTAATTGTTTTCTCTTAAGTGTATGGTCTATGTGGTCTTTAGACACTCCAAAAACATGTCTGCATAACCTTAATAGGTTTAATTGGCATTTTGATGATCATGTTTAGTCAACACAGCCAAAAATCTTAACCATGAACACATAATGCTTAGTCGTAGGTGTATCTATCAGTTTATTCTATTTTTTTAAAATTTAATTTAATTTTTCATATTAATGGTCATCACTCATGATAAATTTTGAATTTCGCAATAGAAAAGTCACTTTATGAAAGATAAGGTTATCAATAGGTGATCGTCCCTAGGTGGTATGAAGAGTTGAAATGTGCTAGTATATTTTGTTGACTATTTTGTATTTGATTATGACAATAATGCAATGATGTAGATATGGATTAATTAATTTAGTCTATGGAGTTTATTTGGATTTTTTCATTATAGTTGAAGTGAGATCTGAAGATTTTGCAAAGGGTATGCAAATGAATACACAAGGGGGCATCTATCACAATATAATCTAAATGTTAGGGTAGTGAACTCATGGGTTGATAGAAAAGATGGTTGATTGGTGATCATTACCAGGTGGAAGGGAGATTTGGTAGCTTAAATATACACTTTAAAATAAAATATACTCCACAAATCTCCCCTTAAATAACTCTACCATCAATATGCAAGATCAATGGTAGGGAGACTTGGGCTTGATCAACCAGCTACCTACAAGTGTAATTAACCCCTTATTTGTTTATAATTCATTAATAGCTCATTCTATTTTGGCCAAAGTCACTTCTTCAATAAAATATTTCCCAAGCTCAAGCTTCATCTCTCTCACCATTGAAATAATACATCCTAAAATACATCTTTCTGATCTGAGTTGAAATGTGATGGTATCTTTTGTTAACTATTTTATATTTGATTACGAAAACAATGTAATGATTCAAATATGAAGAAATATGTTTTGTCTTTGGAGTTTGTTTGGATGTTTTCATTACATTTGAAGTGAGAACTAAAGCTTTTGTAAAGGGTATGTCACATGAATCTACCATGCCCAAGCTCCTTAGGTGATCCTACTAGTTATATCATTGTCATCACAACCTAAAGGATGCCTCCATCATTATCAAACCTTAATACTGACTTTCCATCTTCCTGATCCTCTAAAAAATCAAATCCCTTTTCATGCATCCAACCAATTTTTTTCCATTTCTAAATCCCAAAAATAACCCATCGCATTTTCCAGCATCCTGAATTAAATTTGAAAATTTAATGCATAAAATAAGTCCAAAAAATTAAAATTTAATTTACATCTAAAACTTAATAGGGATGGGTTTGGGTCCTTAGTATCTTTCAAATGATCTATAGTCAAATCACCCCAATGTAATCTACATAAAATACATAGAAAGTAAAAATTATTTAATTATTTTATGAGTAATGTAATTTAATTAATTTCAACTTTATTATAATAAATTTAAAATTTATGAAATTTTTTTAAAATATAAATTAAACTTTTGAATAATTAAATGCATTTAATTATTAACAAGTTTGTCTTTGGAATTAGTTGAACTTGAAATGAGCCTTAATTTTCCTTTAGAAATATGGATAATAGTTAGCTTCAAGGTATTTTTAATGAGCTTGACAATCTGCCCACTTGTTTACATTTTCTAGACTGGATTTCTATTAGCATATGCTCGAGTATCAGAACATTCATTTTGTAGGGCTTGGTATAAGATGCATCAAGGGACATCAGCTGGTTGGCTTTGCTTACTAGCATAAAATCTTCTACTTATAAAAACATTAATCTTGATTTGAAGCTATAACAACTGCAAAAAAATATGTTGTATTAAATGAAGACTATTAAATGACAGATTTTTGAAGCTGCAGCAGTGACAAACAACTACCATGAGTTGAATATTTATTGTTAGTGCCCATTATATGACAGATTGAGTATGTCACCAAATTGACATATTAATTTATAACGTCGATGTATGTGTGTTCGAAACACATTGTATTTAGTTGAGGGTGCTATCGATTGGATGGAAATGAGTAAAGTTAAAATTAGAATGTCATAGCGAAATTAAAGATTACTTTGATAGCACAACCTGAATAGTAGCGGCCATGCATTTTTTCAGTTGGTGGAACAAAATTGATGTAATGATTGACATTGTTTTAAGGGGGTCTTATAGGAGATACTTGTTAATGTTTTATTTAAATTTTAGAAATATTTTTAAATAATATTAGGATAATATGTTAATATTTATATAATAAATTTTAGAGAAAAAATTATATTTGTTATTATAATATATATTTCAAATTTTTAATTAGTTGAACAAAAACTAATTAAGTGATTTTTGGTAGAGACCAATAAATATATTTTATCTATTTATAATATAAAATGAAACACACACACACACACACACACACACACACAAAATATTTTCTCTATGATTTTCAGATATAGATTTTCAATTAAGGAAAAAAGATGAAGCTATTTACTCAATACTATTAATAAAGGCATGTAAAATTGAGTGAGATTTTGAAAGTGTAAGTCTAGATGAATAAAATATCTAAAATAGATTAAGATTTAATAATTTAGACATAACTGACTTCGGAGCTTGATGATTTATACATCATTTTCTGATAGTCACGATTTTGAATTTTTATTGTTACTATACGTATCCTTTGTGATAGATGTATATTTACTTATTTTAAGACTTATGTATTGTTTTTAATATATAAACATTAAAATAGTTCTAATTATATATATTAACATTTACTTGTAAAGTTAGTTTTATATTTTATTCAATATACAGAGTAAGTGAATGGAATAGATGTGTCCATGAATGGATGTCCCAAATAAGATTTATATGGGGAATAAGGCCTTCTATATATATAATTTACTTAAATAAAGGATGTGAGATGCTATCAAACATCATTTTTCGTATAAATTTTTGAATGTAACAAATAAATCAATTATACATGAGTACATGTTAATATCTTGTAGATCAATTATACATGAGTACATATTAATATCATATGGATTATATTTATCCTTACAGATGATGGCTTAAAATTATGAAATGAAAGGGTCATTACAAATTTTTAATTTTAGAAAGGAATTCCTCTAAATTTGGAAACAAATAACTCTATCTTATATTTTAAAAAATATTTGCAATGTGGTTCCATAGCCGTTAAAAAAAACAAATATGTTTGTTACATTACATAATACTCAACAATAGCATATTTTATATTATCACATTAAATTTTAATTGCCTATATACTTTTATCTAAAGTAACTCTATTTTTTCACATTCTCTTATATAAATATTTTACCTTTTTAAAGAGAATTTACATTTGTTAGTGCATGTCTTTTTTTAATGTTTTTGAACTAATTAAACCTATCAAAATGGATTTACATAATGTAAAAATGTCTTTACTATAATTTAAAATATAAATAAGTTTAAGATAATTATGTAAAATTTTATATTTCTTCTTGTTTATTTAAATCAACTTATATCAAGTGAAAAACATGGACCATATTGTTGTTTTATTAAAAAAAAAAAAAAAAAACCCCACAAACTTCACTAATGATAGATTTATATTTAAAATTATATATCTTCATTCTATGAAACACAAATGTGTTTATGGACACAATAAGTTTTTTCAATACTAATAAATAAAACATTTTCATCCATATTCCTAAAATAATGTAAGTTTGAAATTACTATATTCGTGTACAAATAATCTTTTTCCTCTTTCCTCTATTTTATCATAAGCAACACATTCCTCCATTATTATGTCTTTCATTATTTCTTTCAATTATTTCTAACTGTATCACTTAAGCATCCTCTAGATTAATGTTTCTTGTTGTCTTTCTTTATTTCCTCTAATTTTTTCTTTCAATATTAAATTGAATTATATTTTCAAAATCTTTAATAATAATTTTAATTTACAAATATATATAAATTAGACCAATCATACCAACCTGAAGCGAAAGAACATGATATAAACAAACTTGAATTTGATAGTCATGTGAAATAAATATTATATAAACATGTTGAGTTATGCCTTTAATAAACTTTATGATTTAATTTTATAAAAAAAAAAAAAAAAAAAATTTAAATATCTTTTTTCTTCAAAATAGATTTCAATTTAATCTTTTCTTACTCATCAAAAGGAAGGCAAAACTAATGTTGTGAAAAGATTCCCTCTCCAAACTTCAACAACAACAACAACAACAACAACAACAACAACAACAACAACAACAACAATAATAATATAGTTTTTAAGGTCCACGATGCCAATTAATTCCTTGGTTATGGTCTACAAGGCATGTCCAGCATATGGGACCACCTCATACTCCCATCATGGGGAGACACCTTACTATGCTACGAATATGAGGTGTGCAATCCCTACCCCCTATAGGATTTGAACCTGTGACCTCCCTTCCAAGAGCACATGTTCTTTACCATTAGGCCAACTCAGGTGCACAAGAGTGAAGCATCAGATTCTAATGAGGTAGTTTCACTAGTACCAAGAAAGAATGATCATAATTTTTAGGTTTCAATCTCAGATTCAATAATCAAATCCCTAAAATTTATTTACATGGTGGAGATGACCTAGAATGGTAAAACAACTTTTGCTTCAAACGTTAAACTTCAAGACTCTAGTGAGGATATTGTACCGTCTCAAGATAATAAATATTGAGATTCTTATAAATCCACTATGTTTCCATTAGTTGGAACTCCTTCATTAAGAAATAAATTAGAGAAGGGATCAAATGCGGAACCAAAGGCTCTCATAAGTAAAGGATATAATTCTTGTAATGATAATTTTCAACACTTTCATTAGGAAATTTCTATCCCTATTTCTATGGATTTAGAGGATTCAAGTGTTAGGAGGGTTAGACAAAAGTGAA
>JARHVA010004459.1:1012500-1062500 GCA_037957365.1 Torreya grandis | reverse complement strand
GAAGTGAATTTTCAACCTACGTGAGACTCCACTCCATAACCCTAACCTAGTATAATCATCTTAGATATAGTGTTGACTTTACCCTAAACCTCTTATTTGCATCAAAACTCAATGCTAGAGTAGTGATGCGTGATCACCCAACATAATACAACATTATACCTTGGTAGTTCAATCAAATATACAATGGTTTCACATGCAAAACACATCACATGAGTAAGGTGTGTCCACATTACCACACACTAAATATGTTAACAACATGAATCATATTTATTCCAAGACATATACAAAATACTCATGCCATAGTTTTTTTTAAAGCATAAATTAAAATAAGGTTCACATGATTGTTTCCAAAAAGGGGGAGATCACTTTACACAAGTAATTATCATCATTCACATGTTCAACCATTAACAACATACAATAATGAATATAAAATTTTAACACAACAAATCCAATATCAAGAGGATAAAGTGAAAAACCATAGGGTTAACTACATACACATAGGGCATAAAATATACTGGTTAACATAATTTGACATAATCAATGAAATGCAAAAGTTTACCCAACAAGGTTGTTATCAAAATGAGTATGTGAAGTCCATAATGTCAACCATTCATAGGTTTAATAAAAACATAATTTTACATGATTTAGCAAGATCTTTGAAAGGTAATAATTATACAACACAAAATGCTTAATATACAAAGAAGGAGCCACATGAAAATAGGTCACGTATAATGACTCAGGCATTTAAATTTTATAACACCGTACTATCAAATTACAACAAATAACACACATGGTGGTGAATCATAGGGGTCCATCACTCACATCAAGTCCCCTGATGTCTAGATGTCATCAAAATGACACCTAATATCCAACATAAAATACACATACTCAGCCCTAGGGATCTCAAATCATGATCACCTTCCCTCAAAGAAGGCCATGTTCCAACAAAGTTGTAAAACCTATCTCTATGAGTTTTTGAATATCAAAAATATTTGCATGTCATGGATAGATGGCTTATGATAACCAATAATAATAAGACATATGTGAAACTCTCTAACTTGCCTAAGCAAGTCAATCACACTCATCCGCTAGACCATCTAGGCTCAAACCGCACCCTTAGACCTCCCAAGATATTATACCTCTACACCATTGGATAGCTCACCCATACAAGCTATCAATGGCCACTGGGCCATTATCCCATGATTATATCTACAAACCTACATGATGAAAACACTTCTAACAAGCAGGGCTTAGCTATATGTTTAGCAACTTTTAAATGATAATAGAAATCTCTTGTAACAGGGATAAAACATATGCCTTGACAAATTAATTCTTCTGACACAGAATATCTTTTGGATTTTCCCTTTTCTTGTTAGTTTACTCGTGATGCATAAGGCTAATAGTCCATAAGTTATTGAACAAGACAAAATGTTGGACTTGAAGATACAATTTGTTGTTTTGGCAGATTCTGTATATTTTAATTCAAATTGAAAATATGAAAGTTCAATTAAGACTCACATCCAACAGTTTGGTAGCTGGTGACTCACCTAGATTTGCTCTTACAATCTGGACAATATTCTTCAAAGTCTTCACAAACGTCTTTTCCAAAGACTAAAATACTCTTCACACTCTCCCCAGTGCACAATTCCACAATCAACAGTAGGTAAATGTTGACAGCATAAGACTCTTGCAAGTCACAAAAGTAACATGGGTTTCTGCTCCAACATTGAAGAACATATACTTTAAAGTAATCAAAATCAAAATCAATGCATTTACAATGACCAACAGTCATACATTGCAAAGACCAGCGACCCAATTGGTGGTATCTTCCTTGGGCACAACCCAGCAACAGCAACCCCAACATATCTTGGCGCACTAACAGTCAACAGCAAAGCCCCTTTTCCAAAGTTCGGTCTCAAAGAAAACAAAAACAAACAGACTCTACTGATAGGAACATGCCTTTTTTTTTAAATTATAAAATAAGAAGATTACATTTATGTTGGTCTGCTCATCGCAGATCCTTCTCACACTGTGTCCTTCCACCCATTGCCCACATATCCCCTATTTTCACAAAAACAAAATCCCCATACAAAGCATATGGTTATTACTTAGATAACCGATCCTATATTAGGCTAAATCACAATAGCCTCAAACAAAACAAACAAAAATGAAAACAATTCTTCTAATCATAAGAAGAATCAGTTCACTAGATATCTCCCCCAACAGACTTAAAAATCATCAGAGATAGATATTGGTTTTGTTTTATTTGAAAATAGACAAATTTTGAAAACTAAAACAAATGAAGAAATGGTAGGAAACTAATATGTTAAATAAATTTCCAAGCACAATGATGCTCCTGCATCATTCTTTCAAGGAGCAAAAGAAGTATTCTTCACTTGTTGTTTTTCTTTAGCAGTTCTTCTTCGCTTGTGTCTAGCTTAAGGATGCCATTTGCATTCAACCATGTTGCATCTTCAGCTGGTAGATTCTTTCACTTAGCTAGATACTGGAAATATTCTTTGTTCCTCATCTTTTTAACCATTTTCTTGTCTAAAATACTCTCAATCTCATTTGGCACTTCTTTTGGTAGTTGCTACTCCCATTGGATAACTTCATCTACCCCTGTTTCAGTTTCTTTGGCTGGTTTTCCTTCATCTTTATATGGATATAGATCTGCAACATTAAAGATTGGAGAGATTCCAATCCCCTTTGGCAATTCTATTTCATATGCATTATTTGAAAACTTTCTTATTACCTTGCATGGTCCTATTTTCTTTACCTTCAGCTTGTTATATTCCCTTTTTGGAAACCTCTCTTTTCTGAGATGAGAAAGAAAAAAGTCTCCAATACTGAAACTAACCTCTCTTTTCTTTTGGTCTGCCCTTAGCTTGTACTTGATGGTGTTTTCCTCAAGTTTCTTCTTTATCTATTCATGCAAATTTTGCATGGCATTGGCAAATTCTTCTGCATCAGCACTCCTTGTCTCCATGCTACTTAGATTTCTTAACTCATACACGCCTCTTGGATTCATTCCATACATAATTTGAAATGGGCTCAATCCTATACTTCTGTTAGGAGAATCATTATAGGCAAATTCAGCTTGTGCAAGTGCAAGATCCCATTGTTTTGGATGCATACTTACCAAGCTTCTCAAGATGTTGCCCAAGCTCCTATTGACAACCTCTGTTTGGCCATCCTTTTGAGGATGATAGGCTGAACTGAAACTCAATTGTGTTCCCAATTTCTTCCATAAGGTTCTCCAAAAGTGTCCAACAAATTTGGTATCCGTGTCAAAAACAATGCTTCTAGGCAATCCATGCAATCTAACAACATCTTGAAAGAATAGATTAGCTATGTGAGTAGCATCACTTTTTTTTGAACACAGAATAAAATGAGCCATCTTTGAAAACCTATCTACCACAACAAATATAGAATCATGGCCTTTTTGAGTTCTTGGCAAACCAAGTACAAAATCCATACTTATTAAATCCCAAGGTCTATTTGGAATGGGTAGTGGCTGGTACAAACCTGCATTTTGACTACTTCCTTTGGCATATTGGCATGTTTTACATATTTCAACAAATTTCTTAACATCAGTACCCATACCTGGCCAATAGTAATGAGCACTCAATTGTGCTAATGTCTTATTCTGCCCAAAATGTCCTGATAAGCTACCACTATGTTTTTTATTCAACAAATTCTCCCTCATGGAACTCTTGGGAATGCAAAGCTGGCTACCTCTGAATAGCAGACCCTCTTGGACCATGAAATCTATCCAAGGACCTCTATCAACCCCAACTGGATTCATACAAGCTTCATATGGTTCCTTGAAGTCTGGATCTTCCTTATATAGCTCCTTTAAATCTTCAAATCCCAAAATACTTACTTGAGACTCCTGCATGATCAAATTTCTCCTGCTTAGAGCATTTACAACCTTGTTAGGTTGTCCTTTCTTGTGCTTAATAGTGAATGTGAAACTTTGTAAAAATTCAATCCATTTGACATGCTTTTGATTCAACTTATTTTGATTGCTAATGAACTGTAAAGCATAATTATCAGTGAACAAAAAAAATTCCTTAGGCAAAAGATAGTGCCTCCATTTCTTCAAATCTTGTACAAGAGCATAGAATTCTTGATCATAAGCTAAGTACTTATTCTTAGAATCACTTAACTTCTCACTAAAGTATGCTATAGGCTTCCCATCTTGACTTAAAACAGCGCCTATTGCAGTTCCACTAGCATCACATTCTACTTGAAAAAGCTTATTAAAATCAGGCAAGGTCAAGATTGGTTCTTCAGTTACCTTCTTCTTCAATAATCTGAAACTCTTATCAGCAGCCTCAGTCCAACAAAAATTTCGTTTATCACCTTTGATTGTCTCTATCATTGGAGCAACAATCCCACTAAAATTTCTTATGAGTTTCCTATAGAAACTAGCCAAACTGCATGAAAGCTTCTTACCTAATTTGAAATGGACTCAATCCTATACTTCTGTTAGGAGAATCATTATAGGCAAATTCAGCTTGTGCAAGTGCAAGATCCCATTGTTTTGGATGCATACTTACCAAGATTCTCAATATGTTGCCCAAGCTCCTATTGACAACCTTCTTTTGAAATCACAAACCCCAAATACATCAACTCTATTTTCATAAAACTGCACTTTTTGACATTGATTAGCAATTTATCCTCATGTAGCTTACTCAATACCATCCTCAAATGTTTCAAATGATCTTCCTTAGTTTAACTGAACACCAAAATATCATCCAAATACACTATCACAAACTTACCATTGAACTCCTTCAGCACTTCATTCATCAGCCTCATGAAGGTTCTTGGTGCATTGGTTAGTCCAAATGGCATAACTAACCACTCATAGAGTCCATCATTAGTCTTGAAGGTTGTTGTCCATTCATCCCCTTCTCTTATCATAATCTGATGGTAACCACTTTTCAAGTCTATCTTAGAGAAATTTGTAGCTCCACTTAAACAATCAAGTAAATCATCAATTCTAGGTAATGGAAATCTATACCTGATAGTAATCTTGTTGATTGCTCTGGAGTCTATACACACTCTCCAACTCCCATTATTCTTAGGACTCAACACTATGGCGATAGCATAAGGACTTAAACTCTCTTTTACCAATCCTTTGTCTAACAATTCTTGAACTGGGTGCTTGATCTCTTCATTTTCCTTTGGTGTCAACCTGTAAGCAGCCTTGTTTGGAAGATTTGCTCCTGGAATCAAGTCTATGTGATGGCTAATGCTTCTCAATAGTGGTAACTCATTAGGTAAATCATCTGCCACAATGTCAATGTACTCATTCAACATATCTTGAATCTCTAATGGAAAATCAATCAACATAGTACTAGTGACTACACTCCTTGGCTTACCAATTATAGCAAAGTTTACCTCTTTTTTCTTCATTTGATGTAGAAACTCTTTGCCACTTATTATCAATACTTTAGAATTCTTTCCAACAATAGCATCAGCCTCTTCTTTCAATGGTGTGAGCGTATGCTTGATCCCATCCTTTTCAAACATGTATGTATTTTGTCTTCCATCATGCATGGCCTTCCTATCAAATTGCCAAGGCCTTCCAAGCAAGATATGGCATACATCCATAGGCATGAAATCACATAAAATCTGATCCTTATATGTTCCTATCTGAATATCTACTTTGCATTGTTCACTTACCAGAAGTTTGTGTCCTTTTTGTAGCCAAGAAACTTGATAAGGTGTAGGATGTACCTCCTTCTTCAAGCCTAGTTTCTCCACCATCTCAGTTGACACAAGATTGTTATTACTTCCGCTGTTTATGATGACCTTACAGCATTTCCCTTTACTTTTACATGTGGTTCTAAATAAAGTTTTCCTTTGAGGTGGTTCTACACCATCTTTATTTGGCTTTAACAAGATTCTTTTCATTAAAAGAGACTCACCTTCTTCTGGGGTATCTTCATAAGCTGCTGCAACTTCTTCACTTTTTTCTTCACCTTGAGTCATATCTACACCCATCTCATGGCTGGTAGAAGGGTTCTATGGACACTCATATGCCCTGTGTCCTGCATACTTGTTACACTTAAATCATTTGCCCATGAATCTTCCTCTTCCTCTTTGATATCCTTGGTATGGCCTTCTTCCTCTTGGTGTATAGCTACCTCTTGAGCTTTGTGAGCTACTGGCCTCTTCATGAGATGTTTGCAGCTATCTTCTACCTCCTTGAAATCCTCTACCTCTGATGGATCTACCCCTTCCTCTTGATAAGGATGTTTGTTTTCTTACAATATTCTCCTCAGCTTTCAACGCAAATTGATATGCCTCCTCAACTATCTTAGGAATGAGAAAACTAATCTCATCTTGAATAGAAAATTTCAAACCATTAGTGTATCTAGCTACCTTCTCTGTGTCATTCGTCAATATGACCTGATCTTATAGTCAACCTGTAAAACTCTTCAGTGTATTTTTTCACAGACATTTCTTTTTGCTTTAAATTTTGTAATTGCTTAAAAAGATTTGCTTGATAATCTTTAGGCATAAACTTACCTTTCATTTTTGCTACCATTTTGTCCCAGCTTTTGATCTTTGGTTTTCCTTTCCTTCTTCTTTCTTCTTGCACTCCATCCCACCACAGGGATGCAGGGCTCTTAAGCCTTGTCATGGCATACTTGACTTTCTTATCATCTTCTTTAATTCCTTCATACTCAAAATATTTGTCTAATGCATTAATCCAATCAATTAATTCTTCCACATTCAAATTACCTTCATACATTGGAACCTCGATTTTTGGCTTTGTGTTCACCTTCATAATGGCTTTGATCAACCTTTCTTCAGCTATTTCTTCTTCCACCACCACTTCATCTTTTGGTGGCTCCTCTTCTCTATCACTGACTTCACCCATGTCAATGTCTTTTCTTTGAGCCATCTCTAGGTCTTGTAGCCTAGCTGTCAGGTTCCTAATCTCTTCTACCAGTACAACATGTCCTCTAGGTCTCCTTCCTCCAGCCCTACCTCTGTTCCTGATTCTCATGGCCATCTTGCTTCTTCTTCTCTTGGATCTTTAGATTGTGCACAATCCCTTGTGCTTTGATACCAAATGATGAAAACACTTCTAGTAAGCAGAGCTTAGCTATATGTTTAGCAACATTGAAATGATAACAGAAATCTCTTGTAACAGGGATAAAACATATGCCTTGACAAATCAATTCTTCTAACACAGAATATCATCTAGATTTTCCCTTTTCTTGACAGTTTACTCATGATGCATAAGGCTAACAGTCCATAAGTTCCTGAACAAGACAAAATTTTAGACTTGAAGATACAATTTGATGTTCTGGCAGATTCTATATATTTTAATTCGAATTGAAAATATGAAAGTTCAATTAAGACTCACATCCAACAGTTTGGTAGCCAGCGACTCACTTGGATTTGTTCTTACAATCTGGACAGTATTCTTCAAAGTCTTCACAAACGTCTTTTCCAAAGACTAAAAGACTCTTCACACTCTCCCCAGTGCACAATTCCACAATTAGTAGCAGACAAATGTTGATAGCATAAGACTCTTGCAAGTCACAAAAGTAACATGGGTTTCTGCTCCAGCATTGAAGAACATATACTTTGAAGTAATTAAAATTAAATTCAATGCATTTACAATGACCAACAGTCATACGTTGCAAAGACCAACGACCCAATTGGTGGTATCTTCCTTGGGCACGACCCAGCAATAGCAACCCCAACGTATCTTGGTGCACTAACAGTCAACAGCAAAGCCCCTTTTCCAAAGTTCGGTCTCAAAGAAAACAAAAACAAACAGATATACTGATAGGAACACGCCTTTATATATATATATATATATATATATATATATATATATATATATATATATATATATATATATATATATATATATATATAATAAAATAAGAAGATTACATTTATGCTGGTATGCTCATCACAGATCCTTTTCACACTATGTCCTTCCACCCATTGCCCACATATCCCCTATTTTCACAAAAACAAAATCCCCATACAAAGCATACAGTTATTACTTAGAGAATCGATCATATATTAGGCTAAATCACAACAGCCTCAAACAAAACAAACAAAAATTAAAATTATTCTTCTAATCATAAGAAGAATCATTTCGCCAGATATCTCCCCCAACAGACTTAAAAATCATCAGAGGTAGATATTGGTTTTGTTTTATTTGAAATAGACAAATTTTGAAAACTAAAACAAATGAAGAAATGGCGGGAAACTAATATGTTAAATAAATTTCCAAGCACAATGATGCTCCTGCATCACTACATCACCTATTCTTCTAGTTGACTCAATCCAAAAAATCAAAGGTTATATAGTAATGCTTGCTTTGATGCAACACTATTTTTGGGAAAGGGTGGAATTAGACAAGGCTCAGGGTGAATGTTATAGCACTACCCTATAAATTACCATTTCCACAATCAACAAGTTCAATTGAACTTGAAATACACATCCTCATGGATGCAGGGCATATCTATATCACAATAGACATCCCATGGGTATCAAAACATATCCAAGATTCTGATGAAGCATCCTTATGGATACATAACTCAGTTAGAAGAAGATAAACATCACCATGGATATAACATTTCCATGGCCAACATGATAGCCTCATGAAATTAACTATCCATGGTCAAATAACCATCAGCGATGTAAACACATCTAAATAATATCACAAATCTTGAACAAAAATTAAATGTTCCAACACACTTACTTATTTTTATCCCTATGGGCTTACAAATCTATGTGTTCCTCTATTTAACTCAAAGAGACTGAATACATAAATAAAATCAAGCTCTTAATACAACTCAAGATGCCTCCTAAAGATCTAAGATCTGAGGCCTCACTGACTTACCCAAATAAATCTGACACCCTTACCCTACCCAACTCTCTAGGTTTGAGCTCAATCATTGGTATTCTCAAGGTCAAGATGTTCTAAGCATCTACTGATGACTCCCCCATACATGTCAATAATAGATATCGAGCATCATTTCCTTAATTCTAATGTGAAGCGATGATCACCTGTCTTCCATTGAATTAACCATATAATTCAATGATTGACTAGTGATGCTAGCCCCAAACATAATCAATGGGGGAAGGTTTGACCCAACCAAATCTACATGTAAGCATCACAAGATCACTTGCAAAAATTTATCAATGTTTACACACATATATACACACATTCCCCAATATAGAAATTTCCATCACCTTAGGCTTGTGTAATCAAAACATTAATCAAAGTACTATTTAATTCATCCTAGAAGCTAAGTGACTTTATAAAGGTCATATCATAACCTTCTTAAGTAAATAAGACATATAGCAGTCTATACTAGGCATATAATTCTAGCCGTGGTTTAGTATGCACATAATCCTACAAGGTTCTAACTTAGTCTTAACAAGACAACATAGACATATCGATGGTATTCATCCATCAAAGGGAAAACACATACACACTATCAAAATATACCTCTATAAGGGTATGTACACCTACATGAAGTGTATTTATAGCCACCTAAAGTGCATTATGTAAACACAATCCTATGCAAGCATATGCACAACCACATAGAAGCTCAACCATATTTTTAAGCACTTTTTCAATATCAACTCAAGCTCTCCAAACTCATCCAAATCCTCTAAAGCACAGGATCCGATACTAGATGAAACAATCCCAATTTTTTTTTTGAAGTTATCTATCAAAGTACATAATGGAATACCAAAATTTCCTATTGCATAAAATTATTGCAATGCAATTCATTCCAAGAACTCTAAAAAAGTACAAGTAACCCATCACCACAACTCAAATGTCCTAAAAGGATAAGGGTCTAAACATCCAAAATATAATTAAGCACATCCAAGGCCATATGGTTAGCCAATTGCTATAAAAGTAAGGAGATGAGATAGAAGTACAATACTAAGCATGGAAGTCCAAAGTCCAAACAAAAGTGTCCATCTCACTAACTTGTTTAACAAGTCTTATCATAATGTGAGATTAGTAGGTGGAGATCTCTAGTATGCTACTAAAGCCAACATGACAAGCTAAAGGATCCCAACCCTTTGGGGAAACACCCAAGCGAGGACAACCCATAATGATCACCATGTTAGAATCTAAGGTCCTTTGGGAAAAACCTTGGGCTTTGCTTCCTTAAATATGGTAGCCATACAAACATAGAATAAAATTCTATGTAAAAATAATTATTCTCAAGAGATTAAATGAACTGTAATAGGATTAGCCCTAGGCAAGTAGCATCACACACGTGAGTATCATATTCAACACACAAACATCAACATTGGAAAATCAATTACTCCACATGCTATAGGTTCACTAATCATGTTGCAAGATCACCATTGCATGAGTCATCCATAGGGGCCCACACTTAAATATTTCTTAGTTGTCTTTAGTTATCATGACATGTTTCTAAATAATCATAGGCATTCATGTCATACTAGCATGCGTATGACTATGACAAAATTCATTACTAAATTGGTCTTAGGGATTAACTTAGGTGTTTAATATGAAAGATTATGATTTATCAACTCCTTGTTAGGGTGGACTATTTGATCATGAAACCAAATGTAATCATTAAGGTTTCCATCACTTAATAAATCCTTATCCTAACTTTGGAATCATTTATTACTTTGATGCATATACCCAGTATACCAAGAATTCCAAGACAAAGATAAGATTTCATTTTAAGCCCTAATTTATTTAATATAACCAATAATTTTCCATTATCATATAAACATCAATGACACTATAATTAATTTCTATTAACCAATAGTTGCATTAAACATCCAAATTCCTAGACTTTTGGAAATATGGCATACATATAAATATTGCTATAACACTATGAATGGTATAATCCATAACCCAATAAGGGAGACTTCATAAGAGGATCATTACATTGGCTTACATCATTGCTTAAGTAATAGAAGTAAGCTCACTAAATAGGATATTACCACCAATAACATTCATTCCCATAAAGTAAAGATAAGCATATTGCTATAATTACCAAGAGACTAATTACATGATCTATATGCAACAAATTACTTTCAGATGAGATTATAACCTACTAAGACTATGTATTTTGTAGCAATGCTATGATTAAGGAATGTCTTATATTATCATGCTATTGACATAAACAAATAGTAAGTCCACATACTATTCATTATCGAGTCAAGTGGAATAATATTGAATGAACAAGAGTTAATTATTCTTTCCAAGGCCCATAAAGTTTCCATAAATATTAGTTGGACCACTAAGGCCTTATTCACAAAAATTTGATTAAATATTTCCCATCATTTGCACCATGAAATATTATAACTATTTCCACCCGATCATGTTTGAATACTCAATGAATCAACTTTGTATGAACTAGTTATAGCACAACGGTCAACTTGACAAGAAATACAAATCTCCATTTGATTAATTTCAACATATTATTATTGATTGACAAATGAGGGCATGATGTAATTACATACATGGTTTCAAGTGTTCTAATAATAACATTTTTACTCTTTTATGCTAACATAAAATCAACAAGTGTATTCCTTACTCATGCACATAGAATAACATATGAGGTTCAAGTATCTCATGGTGCATTCTAATTATACTATTACTCACATGGTAAATAGAACCAATACAATGCATACCAAAGATGTAAATATAATTTGTTAGATATACATGAACGGAGCAACTATCATCAAAATCACTCAATCACAACATAATGTCCAATAATGTTCATATTATAACTTAACAATATTACAAAATTACATAATGAAATAAGATGAACTATCACATATAATGAGTAGATAGCTACAATCCATCGGTCCAACATCATATGTCAATAGATATGGTGAGAATCAATCCTCCATATGCAAACTAGATACAAGAACGAAGAAGGATGAACACTACAAGAGGGACACCCCTCAAAACCAACTTTATGAGCCCAACCATCAATGGCCCTTATAACCCCAACCATTAGCATGGTAGAGGGTTTTGCAAGCTAGGTACTAGAGTTGGGTAATAAATATACACACAATACTGAGCCACCAGTATAGACTTATAAAATCATCAACAAAGATAAAATACAAGCATGAGATGTAAGCCATAACACTCAACCAAATCATGGCTTGAGTAATGCCCAAGGCATACATTGAAGCCTGATTAAAACCATACTATTAAAATAACATTGGAAAACTTACTTCAAAAGCACATACCATAGTTGATGATGGAAATCTAACACATACAAAGAGCCTAAGTAACCAGCTTGTGAAACGAGAAAGAATCTTGGCCAAGAGACCCATGATGTTTAATAATTTTTCTTCATAAAATAATTTAAAAATTCCCAATTTTCAATTTCTAACAAAAATTTAATATTTTATTGTTTTAATTATTATAATTAAAATACATAAAATAATAAATATATTTATTATTTTTAATTAATTAATAAATAAATTTAATTTTATATTTAAATTTAGAAACTAAAATTTTGAATAAAAGAAATCCCCAGTTCATTTCAAAAAAATTAAAAATTTATTAATTATTTCTTTATTTGAACACTTTTGAAGTTAGAGTTATGAAATGGATAAGCACGAGTTTGGAAAGACGTCAAAATTTTTTACAAAGGAGAGAAACATAAAAAGGCCAAGGTGTTTAAATTTTTTAAACACCTTGACTCCTTTATGTGACTCAAGGTGTTTAAAAAGGCCAAGAGACCCACATGGGTCTTGACAACCCTAGACCAACTTGGCCAAAAGACAACTACTCAAATGGCTCGTGAATAAGTGTCTATGACACCTGATAGGGACGAACAAACATGATGGTATCACTTCCAACACACAAGGGACAGGGAAGAGAATCAGCGTTGCCAAAACCTGATAAACTTAATGGGGAACAATAACAAAACAAACATGTTCGTAGAATGACGTGACCAATATGCTGAAAAGTAATAACACAAAATAATGTACACAAAGGTGGCTCAGTACTATGTAATACATGTTATCCCTGTCGGAGTGACATATCATCTACTCAATCCCCTGTGATATCCTCAAGATATCCAAACCTAATGCCAAGCCTAACACGCGGCTTGGTGCCTGCACCCACCAATAAGACATCAATAGTACCTTAATGATGTTGATATGAATATAAAACATAAGGAATTCAGAACAATCATTAACCATGAGTAATAAATCATTATAAACATCTATAGTTGAAAAGAGTAAGAGTTAACCCTGATAACCATGACCCAAAGTGTATCTTGTGAAGCACAATCAATAGTTGCACAAGTGATCAATGTCAATACACCTTAGTGAAACATGCTAAAGTAATATCACGCAATAAAGTAACCAAGTTAAAGCAACATATACATAAAGCAAGATAAAGTGAATTTAGTGTAAGCAATGCACATATTAGGATATACTAAATGCGAGTATCTACTCTAACATGACATCTTGCATCAACTATCTAAGGCATTTGCATCATGACCATATGAAAACCAAACTAACATGGACCATCATCAATGCAAGTGATATTGAAAACATGCTAACGTAAGCCAAAATCTAGTGTTTATGTGGGCCATAAGGATGGTCCGTGGCACAAGAGACTTTGAATATTTTATGTTTCTCTCCTTTGTAAAAAATTTTGACGTCTTTCCAAACTCGTGCTTATCCATTTCATAACTTTAACTTCAAAAGTGTTCAAATAAAGAGACAATTAATAACTTTTTTATTTTTTTGAAATGAACTAGTGATTTCTTTTATTCAAAATTTTAGTTTCTAAATTTAAATATAAAATTAAATTTATTTATTAATTAATTAAAAATAATAAATATATTTATTATTTTATGTATTTTAATTATAATAATTTAAAAAATAAAATATTAATTTTTTTGTTAGAAATTAAAAATTGGGAATTTTTAAATTATTTTATGAAGAAAAATTATTAAGGTGTGAGAATAATGTTTTCTATATTTATTTTATTTTAATATTAAACATTAATTTTATTAATTAAATCTTTATTACGCTGGAAGCATTCTATTTGAAGACTTATACTTAAATTTGTCTCAGAATACTTAAATTTGTCTCAGATATATTACCTACGATTGATTGTAGAGAGGGTCGGTGATGGGACTGATAAGTCTAAGTGTAGCATTGACTGCATTTGGTCAGATCAACACATAAATTACAGAGTGCATGGGTTTTCGATGTGGCAACAGGGATCGGATGGTCTCTCTGCCCCGATAATGAAACTATGGGAATTAATTATAAATATTATGCAAAGTTGCACTAGTAGTTATAGAATTATTAACGGTGTTATCGAACATTTGGTAAAATTATTCCAATTGTATGATAGAATTATCTTCACCTCCACCCGCATCACACCCTATCGGCCTTAGATATAACATCAAACGTAAGACCACATAGAATTTAATTTGGCTTCATGTATAAACTAATTTTACTGATCTTTGCAGACTGACAGAGAGCAGTATCCATGTCTGATGGATTGGGAAGAGAATCAATTATTTCCATCTTACATGCCAATTCTGAGTCGATCCTGGCAGTGCCTTAAGCAACTGCTCCACTACATCAGGATCTAGCTGTGTTCCTCCTTCATTTTCAAGGATCTCGTCAAATGCCACCATTATCGCAAATGGTGAGTGTTTGTAAAGTTTTTTAATGAGTAAAATAGCTTGGAGAGGTCTTGAGTTGGAACCATGACAAATTTGTTAGTTTAACGATCGAATGGTCAAGGGAAAAAATATAAATTGATAAGAGTAACCATACATCTTTGTACTGAGAAAACAATGGCATTATAGAAATAGGTTAATGTCCAAAATGCCATGGATTAAATATGTGTTGAACTGCTCGCATAATACTATTGACTTGTTGACCCTGACACTATTAATTGTTCTTTAATATATAATAATTAATAATATTACATAATATTTATATAAATTATAAAATAGTCATAATATATTATATAAAGTTTATAATACTCATATATAGAATATAATTAATGTTTAATATATTAGAATAATTTAATATCTTTATATAAGTAATTAGATGGAACACAACGCTTGATTTATGTGTACATATGAAATTTATTAGTACGTTTATTAAATTAGCACTCATAAATCATTATCAATTATGTGAGAGAAAACTCTGCATTCTCTTTATTTTATTAATTGTAAAGCACCATCAAATTATTTTCGCAACTTTGTTAACTAACACAGTTGTTGAGAACAAAATTTGTTGTATAATCACTTTATTTCGTTATATTTAAGTTTTTTTAAAACTAATTTTCCAAAGTTGTATGAGGACTCCAGGCATCCCTTTTTTACCATACCATAATATTAATTACTAATATTTTAATATTTTATTCTACATTAAACTAATATGACATGTAATCAGATCATAGAAGTTGAGTTTGGTTTTAATAGCATCAAATCAAAGTAGTTGCATGTCTTGATATTGAGAGAATAAACTTGAAAATAAGATACTACATAAAGGCAAGGATTCAACTCTAAAGTTTATTGAATTTAGAAACCCGTCACTACAAAATGGAGGGCAGACTAATCAAAATCTTAATCATCATGCAAGGCTTTTGTTTACATGATCACTAACATTCTTTTTGAAAAGAGATAGCCTCATTTCCCAATCACTATGTCAAAGCTATAACTCCCCAAGTTTTTATTAGGTGACATCTAAATAGGTTGGTTGAAGAGCCTAGTGTGTTAGGTTTGGGCCAATTGTGAGTGATCGATTTTGATACCCATGAGGAAATAAGGATGAAACCCATTTCTAATTCCAATATTTTTATCACCCTCTATTTTAGTGATTGTGACAGAGAAATTATTTTCGTTACATTTATGCGAACAAAATTAAAATCAACCATGATAGTGAGCTTCCAAAGTCTATGTTATAATTTATGTTCATCTATGTTTCACATATATTGACACATAGTTTTATTACATCAAGGTTAATAACATATAGAAAAACCATACTCATGCACATGGATAAATGACAAGGCCATACAAAACTTGCAAGTGGTAAAATATTTCAAAGTGAGTTAGGCAGTGATGATGAGAGGTAATGATAGGATATTTTTAATGATGTTGTATACAAAAAGGCCCCATATCATACACAAGCTACAACTTCAAGGAATTTGTTGTATTTACATACTTTGAACTCAATATAATAGGGTTTGTAGCTTCCAGGGTGGTGGCATGTGCCCAATTATGCTATGATTTTACCAGTAACACAATAAACCCTTCAAATAATTTATATCAAACAAACTAAAAATTAATAGTTGAAACACCAAAATTAGTAAGCATGTGAAGGCTTGGCTTCAATTATGGCCAGTTTGGATCACTCTATCAGTTGGAGACAACCCTAGGCCCTTGATCCTATGATAGATTTGAACACATAGTTCAATCTTGTAATTTGACAAATTTGATGCCATAAATGACCGCCAAATATAATGGCATTTAAGACTTACATGCACACTCGTGTGTCCACTATGGTAGGTTAATTTCAACCATACCCCACTTACCCTGTTTGACCCCTATCAACATGCATTTTCTCCCCCAATAATATTTATAGTCGTATACATAATGGTACCTTTTTGTGCAATCCATTAAGCTCTTCTAAATGGTTGAATTCATGGCCAAAACCAAAGGAAAATGCCTTGTCTTCTTCTTCATTAATGTAACTTCATGGCAAATAATTCCTTATACGATCTGCACATCAAGGATTTTAAGCATCACATGTATGCCTATGTCTGACCGCCTTTTTTGTTTGTTTGGTATCACATGATATATTGTTGAGTCAAGCACCTCAAAGAAAGTTATAAAAATCTTTGAAGCATAAAAATGACATAGTGGTTGGCCTTATTAGTACCTACTATTCAACAGCCATATTATTCCATTGGAAACAAAACTAAGAAATATGGTTACCATGCCATGAAAAAGAAGACATATGGTTCATATTTTACCTTTGTTACATTGATCTACCGAAACATTTTTGTCTCCACATAAAGCAAGGATCCCAAGAACCTGAGTTAAATCCAAGTCAGATTGTTTGAAGATGATATTGTTCAAGATATTACAGAGGTGCTACTGTTGCATACTAATAATGCAGGGGTTTCGTTGTGGTGTTCAAACAGTTAGAACATGACACTAAGGAATTTATGAAATCATGATTGTCTACCTCTACCACCGCCCATGTCTGGCTCACCAACAATGGTATGCAAATTGCACCATATCAAGAGCATTTTCTAAGTTTATTTTGCCATTCATCGGAATTGATTTACAAGAAACACACGGAGCTCAAACTCAACAAATGTTCTGCGAACATATCAACAAATGTTTATTTCTACAAGGACATTATGATTGTCATTATGTTTATATTGTTTATATTATAATCTAAAATAATATTATTTAGTAATATTATATAATATTATTTATTATAAAAATACATAATTTAGTATATTTTATTAAAATATCACAATATTTATATATAATTATATTATATTATAAAAAAAACACTTTAATATATATAATATCAAAATATTATATAAGATCAAAATATAATATAATATAAAATAGATTACATAATGTAATATAATTTTAAAAAATATATTATATAATACAATATTCACATATTTTATATTTTATATAAAAAATTTACGTATATCATATAATTATATAAGATAATATTAGATATAATATAACATATTATGTGAAAGAGTACAGTTTTAAAAGTTAGAACGAGAGTAATATTAGATCCATTCATATTTTATATAATTGATTATATGTGAGAAAAAAATTAGAATAATTTTTAATGTAGTATTGAATAAGATAGATTATATCAAACCATAAAAAGATTGTTTTAAGTATGTTTATATACTAAATCAAGTGTTGAGCATGTTTTTAACCTAAAAAAATGCACAATGGCCATTCGATTTAGAGATGTAAATAAAAACTATTTCACATATATAATGATAAATTTAATTTTCTCTAATAGTTAATTGACGGATATATTAAATAATAATTTTATGTGTTTCTTTATCATTAATTGGATAATGAATATTAATTGGATGATTCATTATCAACCATATCAATAGAGGGCCTTGTTTGTAGATGGAATTATAGATTTAATTATATTAGGTTGTGTATTGGATAATAGTCAAATATGTTAAATATAATTTTTTTCAAAATGTTAAATTCACTATTGTCACTTTCATAATTATTGAATGTAAATATTAATTACTAATAATCAATGTAATGTACAAATGGTCTATTGTTTTTTAGTTTTTAAAAAAAAAAGTTTTTCAAATTTTCATAATATTAAAAAATTGTTTTTTAATACTTTTCAGTTAATAAAATAGAAAATAAATAGTTTTTAATTTTCCAATGTTTATAGAAGAATTTATTAATACTTTTCAGTTAATTTGTTTCAATGTCAAATAAATAATTTTAATAATAAATAAATAATATTTGTTTATAATTTTTAAGTGATAAAAATATTGTTAAAATGTAATTAAAAAAATAAATGGCTCAAAAGATGATCAATTATTATTATATTAAATTTTATAATATCATAAATATTATATATTATTATATTATAATAAATAAGTTATGTTTATAAATATATATAAAATAATTACAAAAATATTTTAAACAAAAATTATAGAAACAATAGACTTTAAATAAAACAATAGACTTAAATAATATATTATTTGATTGAACTCTTCCCTTCTAATTAGTTACTTATACTTTACCATAATTAACTTTGTTTAATTAAAGTATACTATGAATATATATTTTTAAAAATCTATAAACTTCAACGACTTGTATTTATAAAGAGAAATTATTTACCAAAATATATAGCCAAGTAACCAAATTCAAGTCATGGGACTTTGTAGATTAGGAGAAAGAAGCGTGTATCTAAAATTTCCTACAAAAGGTAATTATACGAAATGATAAATGTGGATGATAGATGTTTATTAGGAGGACGTAACATTTTGTGTATTGGATAATAGTTATATATGTTAGATATAAATTTCTCTCTCAGTGTTAAATTCATTGTTCCTATTTTTATAATTATTGATTTGAGATATTGATTATTAATAATTAATAATATTATTATATTTTTTAATTTAAAAAAATTATATTGTAATAATATTAAAAAATTATTTTTAATAAAATAGAAAATAAATAATTTTTTATTTTTAAATAAATTAAAAAAAATTAATTTTAAAAATAATATTTAATAGTATTAAATATAAAACATATTTCTAAATTATATATATATTTATATATATATATATATATATATATATATATATATATATATATATATATATATATCATGTATGTTTTAAATTTTTTGATTAGTTGAATAAAAATAATTTTTTTGAAAAATAAAGAAGGATTAAAAAATAAAAATTTCATAATTTATTTTTAATAAATTTCTCTTAAATAAAAATTAATATGTAACTTGAATAAACTTCAATATATAAGTATTTAAAAAATATATAATAATATAATATAATTTTTAGCCACCTATGATTTGTAATAAATCAAAAAGAGGAAATTAAAAGTGCTATCAAAATGACTTTACATTTAGTTATAAAATATCATTTAGATTTTCTTATGACTACGTAATATAAGAAAATATGTATAAATTAATGTTTCTAAACTTTACAATAAATTCTTTAACAAGGTGTTGTTTCTTAGATACAAGGAAGCCAAAAATGCAAACAACTCTAATAAATTTTGAGATCTTCGTGATGTGACATAAGGAAGTCAAAAACATAATTAGGTAGATGCAAACCATGAAAAAATCTTAGTAGAGTGAATTCTCTCCTCTAACCTTTTAATTCTATAATATAAATTTAAGATGCAATTCATATAATATTTAGAGTTTATTTGAATTACTATATCAAATCATAGGGTTTATTTTATCTCTACTAAATACTTATTAATTATGAAATTGAGAATTATTTTTTTATTGAAATATTTGTTTTAAAAAAAAAATTATAATATTTTTATTATAAAAAATAAATATATATTTATTATCTAATTTAATAAATATTTCTAAAAAAAATAATTAAAAATAAATTAAAAAGAAAATCACACTAAATTTAAAAACATAGAGGAATACTTTAAAATATTTATGCGAAGCCTTTTGGTCACCTATTGAGTGGATGTGCTTCTTTAGGGATTGTGATTGTAACAATTATACAATAAATAAAGTAAAATGTAAACAAAAATGAAACTTAAATATCATATAAAAGTGTTATGACAGTAATTATTATCGTCGTAACTCCCCATTCATACATAGACATGACAAGGAAGTAGTGTGTGTATAGGCACAATGCTTCTGGTCATTGTAACCATATGAAATATTATGTGTTTTCAAGTGTTCCACTTTTTTTTTTGGATTGGATAGAATTTATGTTGGCATATGCTCGAGCATTAAATGATGATATTTGAAGCTATAATAATTTTCAAAAAAAATGATGTATTAAATGAAGGGTAATAAATGATGGATATTTGAAGTTGTAGCTATAACAAAAGATTAATTATAGAGACATAAAACAATTTGTCAAAATAGTTTAATAAACCTTAAAAATTATGTGAAAATTATAAATTTGATTAAAATTCACAATCCTTTTAATCTAGATAATTTGATTAGATTCATGTTGTAGTTGAAAGACAATGTGTCACTTTTAAGTTGAATTAGACACATAAATAAGTAGATTTAAAGGAGTTGTTAAAAGATAGTTTTTAAAGTTACAAACAACCATATAGATTTATTGGTTAGTCTATGTCCAAATGTACTTATTTCTCAGGGTCAATACCAAAATAATGATCAAATAGCATTATATTTTGTTCATATGTCATATATATTGAGATTGGTTGACGCCTTGATTTAAATATTTAGATTGATTGAATTTTATGAAGGGGGTTGAATAGGATGAGATATATGGATTTATATATTAGTTCAGGGGAATAGCCCTGATACTTGACACTTGAGAAATTGTTAAAGAAAGATATTGAGCCTTTTTACCATGGGTTGAAAATGTAACAACTCCTTGATTCAAAGTGTCTTGTTAGAGGTAATACACTACACCATTTAGATTATTTACAATCATTTTCTAAAGTTTCCTTTAAATCACCTTCTAAAGTCACTTTCAGTCATTTTAAAGTCACATTTTTTAAAATGAAAACTATTAAATTGGATTTAAAATCATTTATAAAAGACATCTATAAAAGGTAACATTAAGGTATCTTTAGAACACTTAACTTTAACAAACAAAGTTAAACCAAAATTTAAGTAAAACTTTAAATGTAAAATTATTCCTTGTAAAAAATAAGGTTTCATCAACATCAACACAAAACATACCCAACTAAATTAGTTACATAATCAACATCCAAAAATCATATACATATTACAACTATAAATCCAAAACAGCAATGACTAATCCATTTTACAACTTATCAATTTAAAACCAAAAGTATGAAGATAGACATTACAAAACTTAACCATTTGTAAGACAATTTCTACAACCCAAAAACATATCGTATAAGACCCAAAAGATATCGAACCATATGAACATTTTAAAATAAACTCATCACAACAAAATAAATAGAATAATCCTTTATTTAATCATGTCATTAGAATAATAGAATCCAAAATAGAGAACATGTTGAATATTTGTAAATTGGCTATGATGAATCTAACTTATGTGCTCACTTAAGATAGGTAATTAAGACTGCTTGTGCTTGAAAACTAATTCTAAGACTTATAACAGTTCTTGTGTTATAATTTTTGAAAATTTTCCCCGCTCTCGGCCCCAACTTCCATAGCAAACGACAGAATAGGGGACAGTCCATTTCAACGGCTGCAGATGTCGATGCAAATGCTGATAGTGACGGATCTGCGTCTGGTGATGAAGGCATGAATCATGCTTTTGGCGAAGGCACACGGACGCCCTCAGCAAAGGGTTGCAGCAGATTCGCTCTGCCATCCAGGCAGAGCCGAAAACTAATGCGATACCAGGGGAGGAGACCCGATGCCCCTCCTATGCTGAGGCAGTATCTAGGAATAGAAAGACTGGAAATTCACTAGCTCCTTCCAAGGTCAGTCCTACGATTAGCTTTGAAGGAGATCAGTTAACAGAGGTATGAGACCATGAACATGCACGATCATTTCAAGGAGTGATCTGCCGCTTCTCAAACCTTTGGCCTTCTGTCTCAGATCTACACGATTGGATTATGGAGAAATTGAAACCGCTGACGAAAAGTAATCCTGGCATTTACCTCTGTGTCGCCATCATCATCATTTACCAGATCATTAACATCAATGATGATGATGACGATGACGATGATCCGGTAAATGATAGAAATGCAGTGTTTCAGGTCATTCCCTTCCTTTGACCCCCTTAGAGAGGTTTTTAATTATAGACTCATTTGCATGAGCTTGTCTCATCTTCCTTCACAGTTTTAGGTAGAAGACTATCTTTAAGTCGGAAAATATTTTGGGTGATTTCATTTTTAATGGATTCCAATACTGAATTTATTTATCATTCTATGTTTGTCCACATTTTGATTACTCTGAAGGTGAGTATGTGGATTTAAAGGTTTAACATAGACTCTAAAACAATCTATTGATTATGAAAATTTATTTATTTTCCTATAGAAAGTGTTTTGAAACGGGTCATTTGGCTTCAACATATAAGATTTTTAAATATAGGAAGGGAATCTTGGTGTAACGTTGCTCTCCCTAAGCATATTATGCTTGGTAGTGGTAGTGAGAGTAGCGATTTAGATAAGGACTTTTATGAAACTCAACAGGGCGAGTTGGTTTCCGGTTTGTCCCCTATGGATGATTGCAACCAAGCATTGAATAACATAGACACCAAGAGGAAGGCTTTGGACTCGGTTGTTGAAAATTTTTTTGCATGGCTTTCACAAATTTCAAGACTTCATGGTTGTGGTTAGGATTGGACTGTCATTTGATCACTTTTCCAATTCTCAATACACAATCATTTTTTATTGTGTTTATCTCTTTATCTCCATATATAAAATTCATCAATAGGAAGGCAAACGAATCATTTGTTATTGTGTTTATCTCTTTATCTCCATATATAAAATTCATCAATAGGAAGGCAAACGAAAGATAATGTTTTGAGTATTTCATCAAGCGAAAAATAATATAAAAGTTATACGTAAACATGTGTTTCATCTATTAGTTGGGTTTCAAATGAAGTGAAGACACCATTATTTTCCATGCATTTTAATTCTTCTTCATGGTCATATTCTTCTTTTTGTGCTTGCATGAGCTTGCCCATGTTTTGTATTTATTTCATTAAGCACATAGACTTGTGATCATGGGCAGAGTATAATTTCATTTTTTAGTTATAATGATATTTATTTTACATTGCTTTCATAATTATTTATCTTCCCAATATTGATTAAGATGATATCATCATTTAGAATAGTATTTGTGACAATAGTAAAAACTTAGTTATTTTAATAATTGGAATGTTTATATTTTGATCATTTTAATTTATTTTTCACTTATTAAATGTGTTAAGTTTTTGTCATATTAATTTTTTATGTATTTATCATTTATTATACTTATGGCATTAAAATGGTGTGGCGACAAACAAAGATGTACTTCATTAGAACAACTTTGTATAACAATTATGAGAACCAAATTGATGGCACTAACACTCTTTCTTTCCCCTCCTCAATTTTATTTTCACATTCAAATTCAACATTGATTTCTCTGACTTTAACAACTGAGATGTTTAAAGCAAGTATATGTACTATTTTCATCAACTTCATCATCCATCTCCTAATTTTTAGGAATTTTCAAAACAAAGGAAATGCAAGGGGGAGAAGGAGAGGTGCAGGGAAGAAAAGGGAAATGCATAACCATATCTATATAATGTGGTGACTCATTTACAAATATCCTACCCCTTTCAACTCCTCATAATACCAATCTCTTTTAATGAAATTATATTAAACAATGAAATTCTAATATTTATGATATTTTTATCACATTAGAGATGATAGTATTGCAATATTTACAAACATTGTTGTTGTTTAAATGTACTAAAATTTAGAAAACTCTGTTAATACTAAAATTCAAATATAAAATCAAAAATGAAAGTTGATGTCATTAATAAACTAAAAATTATTAATTTAATCCTCTTGATAAAATTTTTATATCAACATCATTAATGTAGGTATGTCTGGTAAATCAATTGACATCTATTAATTATTTTCCAATTCAAATTCAATAATCAAAAACATATACCTTCAAGACCTCCCTCGCTTTAAACATTTTTACTAAAAAATTATTGAGAGCTCATTAAAATTAAACCACTAATAATGATAAAATAATAGAAAAACAACAACTACCATTACTAAATAGAAGGGAACCAAAAAAGAACAAAACAAAATATAAACACATAACAATCACACTAAAATATAAACAAAAAAAAAAAAAAAGTAAAATTAACATTTAAAAAACATAACCATTGCAAAATTAATAATAAAATGTCCCCATTAAAAGAGGCAATCAACTACTTTTAATATTCCTTATCACTCACCAAATTTTGTTTAATGAAATTATGAGAAAATTGTCAAAATAACCTAGTAGGTGATCTTCTGGTAGAGTGAGCACACAAGTATTGTACAAATTAATGACCCTAATTGTATTAAAAAATAAACAACAAGATGTGCAATAATTGCATATTGTACTGAATTGCCTTGTTTACAAACTATTTGCTTTGCTCTTTTTTGTACTAATCAACTTAATTACAATATCATGGTCAAAAGGAATATAAAGAAAGAGTAGCGAGAGTTCACTGATAGGAGAACTCACTATGAAACTAAGTTTAACTCATTGTAGAACTCAAAAGAGAACTCACAATGGTACTCAGTTGAACTCCAAGTGAAACTCACTGTGGAACTCACCTTCTCACCCTCTTAACCTCTTATCACACCTAAGTAAGCTAAAGTTACAAGTGTAAGAATTATTCATTTAATAAGTAAATAGAATAATTAATATCATACACCAATACACCCTTAAGCATAGCTTAGGTGGGCAGAAAAGAAAAGATGAGTCCCAGCAAAAAATCCCTGATGAGGTACCCATGTACAATGCAACTCTCAAAAGTGGAGTAAAAAGAGAAAACCCATTGGAAAAAAACTATTACAATCGCCGGCCGCCCTGCCCTCCCCAAAAGAGAGACAAAGAAAAGATGTTAGGACTAGAAAGCCAACTCCAACACCTCCTCCCTTTAAGCATAGCTTAGGTGGGTTGTAAAAATTGGTCTTGACAACGAGGCCTGATGAGGTACCTAAATACATAGTGATGAGGGCTTGACAATGTAAGTTGAGTGTGGACTCCGTTGAAAGACCTTTTGACCACGTGAAAGTCATCTCCATGGAAAACGATGGCGAGTTGGAAACCCTGTACCCTTCTCATAGATCTACACAACTAATTGCAACAAACCCTCCAACCGGCCAACGAAAAAGCATGCAAATGCCAATATCAACAATATGTAAATTCTTTTTAATTAGTTCAAAAGAATACATAATGGAAATTAACAGATAAACTAATATTCATTACCAGAATTTAGAGTTCTAATACCATGTCAGAATATGTCAGTAGGTGATTTTTTGGTAGAGTGAGCACACAAGTATTTTTCAAATCAATGACCCTAATTGTATTCAGAAATGAACAAGAAGATGTGCAATAATTGCATAATGTATTGAATTGCCTTGCTTAAAAACTATATGCTCTACACTGCTTTGCTCTTGTGTGCACTAATTATCTTAATTACAATAGCATGATGAAGAGAAATATAAAGGAGTAAGGGGAGTTAACTGATAAGAGAACTCACTGTGGAACTAAGTTTAACTCACTATAGAACTCAAAAAAGAATTCACAGTGGTACTCAGCTGAACTCATCTTCTCACCCTCTTAACCTCTTATCACACTTAAGTAAGCTAAAGTTACAAGTATAAGAATTATTCATTTAATAAATAAATGAAATAATTAATATCCTACACCAACACTTACCAACAAAAACATCACCACTACAAACTTTTGGACAGCAATAAAAAGTGAGGCCACTCAAACTGTAAAAGAGTGTCCCCAACTTACAACTTTAAAAAGACGTAAATTGTCGGAGGCATTACTAAAGCCCCCAAAACGACTGGTTAAGATTGACTTCGCTTCGATGAAACTTACGATACCATATTCTCTGAAAAATGTTTGTAAATACACCATCAATGAAATTATCATTTTTATGATTTGTCCTTTTGCTGTTGCGTTGCTATTGCCGCTTCTCTGGTTAGAATTCATGGATAATCCCATCCATATGTAATTGTAATATTGATATTTAAAACAATACACATACTGTGAGAGAAAATACTAATTCAGAAGAGAATTATACTCGAAATTGTACATACATGTTATCCATGCCGACCGACAGAACAAAAATCAATAACAATAACTACTATCTCATCGAAGCGAGGGAAAAGCAACGGAAGAGAGCTACTTTCAAAATAATGTATATTGGATATGCCTCTTCTCCTTTAGTCCTTAGTCCTATAAAAATTAGTGTCCTTCCACCACTGCTTACAGTCATACACAGAACAGAAGGCCTGCAAAAAATTTAGAAACAACAGGATCCCTACAGCCAATAGAGACAGAATTTGCCATGAGCCAAATATGTTTTTGTTCACGAATTCCATCATTGCAACGGTCCATCTCCTGTTGTAGTGTTTATTCAAGTCTGCTATAACTTTGTCCAAATACCTCACTTCCGTCAATTTCGCACATTTACCCATGCCATTCCACAGGCTTGCGACTTTTCTATTGTTTGCCAGGTGATTGTAAACAATTCCGCTGTTTCTCAGCAGACGAACATCTTCTTCTGTGTCGATCATGCCGTTCATGAAGTCTGTGTAGCGAGTGAAGACCAATTTACCAGGCGCTACCGAAGCTTCGAACGCCACCAGATTTCTGAGAATCACCTCTGTGTTCGCGTCCAACTTCAATTTAGGAAGATAAAGGGTGGCAGTCGTCATGTCGAAGCGTATTGTGGTTAGATCTCCGTCACTGGGAACAAATTTTACTCCCGCTGAATATAAATCGGCAACAGAAGGAATGGCCAGCTCGTCCACAGACGATTCATCGTTGTCTGCTTTGTCCACTTTATCTTTGTCGGCGGCGTAAGATCCGAAAAAAAGACGCAATGGCAACTTCATGACAAACTGGACGGCGCTCCCTTTCAAGTGACGCTGAGGCAGTGCCGTCAGTGTTGTATCTGGCAACGGCTCTTTTTCGTCTTCATCGCCCTTTGGATTGGCATCATCCATTGCTGCTGCAGGGACAACAGAGTAATAAAGCGCCTCCAGTATGTGACCCCGCTCTTTTATCCGCAGCCTTGAACTATGAGGCATCTTGAACATAAATGGCGACAAAGCTACACAGGAAAGTCTTACCAGGTTGCACAGCATTTCTTCTGCCTTGTCTTGAGAACTCAGCTGCATCTCCAATAGCTTTTGCAAGAGAAATAACGGCAGTTGATTCTCGAGCATCATCAGATCTCTCATGACAGCATTGTGAGTAGCGCTCCAGTCAGATGGATCTAAAACTTTGCCCAGTAGCTTCACTTCTGAGGACACTTCTGAACAAGATTCGTCGGCCTGTTTTACGTAGAACTGCAGGCACTCGAGGACGAAGGCGGCGTCCAAAGCCATGAGCAATGCCAGGGCTTCCCCGCTGTAGTCGAGGTATTTGTGATAGCATCTTCGGATTCGCCACTCGTAGTTCCTCACCTCCTCCACCACAGATTCGAACTTGTGACCGCTGATCCGCTTCAGAAATCTTCGGGCAGCAGCGACTTTATCTCTCTCCATTTCGTAAAGCTCGGGTCGCCACTGGTGATATGGCCCGATGGACACAGTCTGCGGGATGTATGCTTGAGGATTCATTGCCAACAACTCCTTTGGCACATTGAACACCGATATGCAACACTCCTTTTCATCTTCTTCTTCGTCGTGTATATATAGGCCGTCCATAATTCTAATAATCCAGCGATCTTGATCGATCTTTACTTGACTTGCATTCCTTGATTCCATGTTTCGTAGTAGACAACAATTAACTAAGATGAAAGAAATTCAGAAGCCAGAAATTCTGTGGGGGAATAGGGTAGAGGGTTGCCTATGTAGTTGTAATTTCTCGAACATGTCACCAAACAGCTATCCCTCAAAGGATCCCTACGTTGATTTTTGTTTACGTGTCAAGGCTTTCCCTCGTATTCATCGCTCTTTGGGAGTAGTTGGCAAACCATCTTGAATGCCAGCATTGACGGCTGTCATATCTCAACTTTTGCCACGCGGGGCCTATGCGTTTCATCCTAGGAGAAGAAATCAGTAGATTTAATAGGGTATTCTTTTAAAAAATGATTATCTTTTAGGAATCCAAAGTGTAAATACAGTTATACGGTCATTATATTTAAGTATTAAATCGTATCTGGATTTAATCAATGAAAATGTGGCCGCAAAATTTTCAAGTTTTTTGAAGTGTAGGACTCTTTATATTGTCAAAGCTGTTGTGGCATCAAAAAATATTATACGCGATTGTGTGCAATATACACGATACATTTTTAACCACTGATCTCAAAATTCAAAAAAAAAAAAAAAAAATTATTAATCAAACATACTTGTGTGAGTATACGGAATAACATTACTATATCATGATTAAGAAATATAAAAATTTAATTTAAACTAAAAATAGAATCTTAATTCAGATATGTTTTAATATACATTCAAACTATAGTATTCATTATTATGATTATTCTTATGTATTACTAAGTCTAGTTTTATTAACATAGAAACTGTAACCTAGTCCTATATCTAATTTTTACTTCGCAGAAAAACAATAGTAATTTTAATAATGAACATCTTTACCACTTGTGCTTTACAATCGGAGAGCCATGCCACAAAATAAAAATAAAAAATTCTTTCAATGATTTATTTATACAAAAATAAATTGTGATATAGAGTCAAAAATTCACCAGCGAATTTGGCCCTTGTGGACAATGACCTGTAGTAGCTGGGAGGTTTTAGACATATACATTGCTTCAACATGAACGACTTATATCTGGACAATTTATCATCATTAAAATTGTCTTCACTAACTCAAATCTAAGTAATTTTTAAAATACTGCATGTCAAAGCCAAGTGTTTTGCTGCTCAACTAACGACTTACAACAAAACTTACCTTAAATTCTGTGTCATTTGGAAATAATCTAAATCTATAGCAACAAATCCTTTAATGTTCGTCGGAATGAAGGTTTGAAATACGATAGAATGAGGGTTTTAACATAATTCTATGTGTCGATGGAGAACATCAAACAGATTGTATACAATGTCAACGACAATAATCGTGTAAGATAGCCTCCACGCTATAACACTAAGAAAAGCCACGCACACTAAAACCATTACTATGCCACGCACTAGTAATATAATAAAATACCTATTACAATTATAGTAGTAAGAGCCTCACAATTACTATTACAAAGATATATTACGCTATATTATTATTACTATAATATTACAATATGTTATAATAATAATATATATTATAATACAATATTATATAAATATTAATATTTAATACAATATAATGTATTAATATGTATTGATATAAACTATATTATATTATTACAATATAATATTGTAACGAAAAATATAATATTATATATGCATTGATATGTATTACAATAGCAATATAATATAACATTAATATATTAATACATTAATAATTTGTTAATATTATACACTAATATATAATATATAAGATAATATCTTATAATAATAAAATAATATTATTATTAAAAATATTATTAAAATTTATATATATTAATTACAATATCATTAAAATCAATATTTTATTATTGTTTCTTAACACTTTGTATATAAATGGTGATTCATGGTCAATGATCATGGGTTTAGAGTAAGTTGTAACTGTCGATTTACACTCTTTTATCAAAACCCATTTTACCAAAATAGAGAATTGCATCTCTTCCAACATAATTTATACTCTTCAATATAACAATTGCAACATCTACTAGAAAGCTATAAAATTTTGGTTGCTACGTTATTTTAGATACACCAAACTACCATAGTCTTTGGAGACAGTTTGCAGAGATTGGTGGGGATTTAAACCCAAGTCTGGCCATGGTGGAAAAATTATTTTTTCTCCATTCACCAAATAAAGATAAATGTGGACTAATGTTACGAATACAATAGTTGTTATTAATGTCATTGAAAATGAAAAAGGAAAAAGCTTGGAAATATTTATATCCATATTTAATTGCATATGGAATATTACATCAATCAATAAGATTATATATGAGCCACCTTTTATTGAAAAAAGTTTTCTATTTTTTGTTCAATTTGTTAGAGTCATCTAATTACACATTCAATGGTTGAAGTAATAAATATGTGTGCAAACATAGATTACCAACCTATTATTTGTCATTATGATGTGCTCAAATATATAGTGAAGTATGTAGCTAAGGCTTAAAACAAATCTGAAAGCTATCACCACATGCTAACTAGAATATAATCTACTATTACAATAGATACCCCAACAATGACTGCATACAACAAGTTTTTCTCTGAAATAATTTTTGATGGAGACAGATGAATAGGAAACATGCCACATGATTTAAAAACTATCTTTAATAGTTTTTAGTAAAAAAATTGCTACCTTGTCCATTGGAAAAAAAACTTCCAAGAAGGTCTTGTCTGCCATATCAATAGAGGACAACTTTCCATCCTTCATTCATGCATATGTATCTCACCCAATGTTCTTCAAAGCTATCCCACTCATTGGAGTAGCAAGGACTTGGTCTTGCATTAGTAGGATAAAAAGTAATGAATGGAGACAAAGATATACCTAGGTTATTCTTTGAATATTTCCTCGATTCTCATCTAAACCCTCGATTGATTTTGCTTCATTCTAGCTTTTTTGATGGGCAGATCTCTTGCTTTACAAACCATTCTAGAGTTTTGTTATAGACATTACTTGTAATAGGAAAAAATGAACAAATTGTCATAAATTGAAAGCAATTCAAAGACTCTTATGATCTATGTCACTACAAGCCAATGATATGTGTAGAAGCCAACAACACCCTTAACTCTACTAGTGATGGCACTACAAGCCATAGGGATATACAAACTACCGATAAGGAAATGAATGAGTGGGAATTCCTATCATGAAAACACCCCTAAGGTAATAATGACATAGATGACATTAAAATGCTTGGCCACCATGACTTTGACAATAATTACAACTATTTATAGATTAGGAGTGCACATGGGCAATAGATATAGATAATGCTTTCCCAAGTGACCCACCAATGCATCACCTCTAAGCTACATAGCAACATGTATTCAACATAATTGAGAAACATACCAAAAAACACAAAAACCATCCCCCTCAACATGATTATATAGGGAACTACAGGTACAACTAAATCATTCCTTGTAAGTAGCATTAAACATTACTTGGATTTGATTATAGATATAGATAAATCTCCATTACTTCTCATGGATCCAATTGGTGTTTCATAATTTAACATCAATGCATCGATGATACATTCAGCCCTCCACATTCCTATCAGAGAAATGTAACCACTAGATGGGTATGCATTAATATTTTTTCAAGAAGAGTTGAGATACATTGACTATGTTCTCATAGATGAAATGAGCTTCATAGGACCAAAGATGCTTGGTAATATAAATAGTCAGTTGCATGAAGCCTTTCTTCACCAAAACAATAAAAAAATTAGTGATTGTTCAATCATACTTGTTGGTGACTTAGGATAGTGTCCACCTGTAAATGACATTCCAATGTGTGAAAGTAGGTCTTTTCTTCATATGTTATGGTGCACATTTGATATAGGTGTGACATTGTCAAAAAATAATTGTCAACAAGAATGCACAAAACAATAGTTAGAATTTACAAATTTGCTGTTGAATATCAGAGATGTAAACCCTATAGAAAAAGACTAGTTTGCTCTATTTTTAAGGACATCATCATTCATGATTGCTAAGTAATAACATCATTTTAGATACTCAACCTATTTATATGCAACTAACATATTGGAAACAATGCATAATAAATAAATGCTTAAATTCTTAAATGATGTAATTGCAATTTATAAATCTAAACAATATAAAGATACAGAGATATGTAACCAAAATGATAGTCAACTTGAATCAACCATACTTTTATACAAGGGACATAAAATCATGCTAACAACAAATCTATGTGTTAAAGCATGATTGGTTAATGGAACAGTTGGATAAATTATTCACATTATCTATATTTTAGGCTCAAAGCCACCACCCTTGTTAACAATCCTTTGTATCTTCCAATCCTCCTATTACTAAAGGCAATCATAGACAAATACCTATCAAAATGTCATGGGGCCTAATAATACATAAATCATAGGGGATGACTATTGAAAAAGAAACCATTGACATTGCCAACATAGATCGTCAAGGCTTGACCTTCACTATTGTATCAAGAGTACACTCCCTCAATGACATATATATCTCCCCAACTTTTACATTTGATCATTTTGCAATAATGAAGGATTTATAATATGTAAATATAAGGAAATAAAAGGAAAGACAACTGAGAGAATTGCCTTTTCCACTTCATCTGTATCATCTTTAACTGTAATATAATGTATGTAAATCTAAGGTGGGCCACTCCAAATAAGACTTCTCAAGAACCATGGGTCTAATGTGTTCAAAATCTATCATTACAAGCCCAAATTATTCTTTGGCATGAATAGAAGGAAGGGTAGTTATCCATAAGTTTTTAGGTATGTTAATGAGTGGTCAAAGGGCATCCCTAGGTAGCTACACATGAGGATAAAGTTTTTTTGACATTCACTACGAATATTCTCTTTCCATCTCAAAAAAATGCATTTACAACCAAGGAGAGTCAAGGTCTGCTACAAATCTTCATCATTAATTGTAAAGACAGTTAGAGGAGTCATTTTTATTGTAGATACATGAAGATTTAAGGTGTGACAAAGGATTTTTTCCATCTAGGAACATCTTGGTAGGACTTTGGGGTATTGTCTACAATTTTGCAAAATGCAACCCCCATTCTTGGATTACAAAAGGGTTGAAAAAAGGTATAAATAGAAGGCTTGTCTTCAATTGTGTTATTGTTGGTGGACTTTATTTTCCCTAAGTATAGGCTCTTCCACATTTTGGGGATCATGGATGTGTGTGTATTTTTCATCTCTTACTAAGGTGGTTGTAGTTGTACATCTGTTAGCAAACTCTAAGAACATGTTTATATGTCTCCCCTATCCAACACAGAGTAAATCCACCATGCTTGTTTCCATGACAACATTTTGAAACATTGATGCATGTAATATTTTCTTTCATGTTAAGGAGAATACTTGTGGTTCTTAATTTTTCTTGTTGATGAAATATAATGATGTGTTTTACATGTTATGCTAATTGGATATCTAGTTTTTTGCATATGTGTGGTTGTAATATTGGACATAGATATGGGTTATAAACCCCATTTTTCATATAGAATAGGAAAAAATTTGTTGAATACCTCTGAGGGGCACCTTAGGTTCATGAATTTAATAGGAAAAGGTATTTGAGATTATAAGTACAGTGTATGCTCTAGGGTTTCAGGGATCATTTGGGTACTTACATTGTATTGGCACCAATGGATGCAAATCACTCTTGGTAGTTCCCCTTATCTTGTTTGTCAAATTTTATACATCTTTGCAATAAGTGATGTCATGAATGTGAAAGAATCCCTACTATTTTAAAACTACCAACACACCACCCTCATTTTATAAACAATCTAACTTATCCTACATATCCTACCCTACAAATAATACCTCTTTTGAATATGTTAAGTGTTATTTGCCTTGAAAATGCATAAAAAATTGCCTATAAAACATGTGTTTGAATTTTGTGCTTTAAAACCCAGCATTGTAGTCTTACTATTCAGCTCCTTGTTATTAAAAATTCTTTAAAAAATTCTATCTTTAGTAGCTTATATGTGACCTAAAACATTTGTTCATCCCATGTGATAATGCTTCTCAAGTGGAGTGAATGAGTTTGGTTGTGCCCTAGTCATATTTATGTCTCTTTGTGCCAAAAATCTCCATGGAAGTTGAATTGTAGAATCACTCCATGTGAGTAAGCTACCCATTAGGTCCTCTCACCTTGGTTCAGGAAGAGCTAGAAGTAGTTGGGAGCTAACCATACCCTCTATTAGTGCCTCTCAATAATTTTTTATGTTAGTTATATTCTTGATGCAAATCCATTCCCAAAAAATAATGACATACTAGCAGGTTTTTCTTCTTTATTTGCCATTTCTATCAAGTGTGCAAGGCCAAAAATAAGAGGTGTATAATTTGGAACTGACAGACTGATTAATGCTTCCATAAATGTAAATTTGCATAGTTAGTGCATATTCAAAGTTAATGATTAATGGGCTCATCATTAAACCATTTTTGACACCTAAGATGTTAAATTAATTAAGGAATATATTAATTATTAAATTTAGCAATAAATTGATAAAATAGGATAATTTATGTTTAAAGAGACAAAAAATGGGAAAAAGTATAAATAATAAAGAAAATTATATATTTAGGAGAAAGGAAATAAAAACTAAAAGGAGAAAAACATTAAAAAATAAGATAAAAAAATAAGAACCATTCAATGCTACAACCCCATTTTTTAGGAAAGGAAAAAATAGATAAAGAGGAGAAAGGCTTAGACATGAGGAGAGGATCTTTTGGAAAGAAAGGAGAAGAAGAAATTGAACAAAGGAAAAGAGATAGGCTAACCTAGCTAATTTTATTTGGTTTCCACTAAAGATGTAGGGGTTGTATTTATGTTCTATATGTTTATGTGATCTGTATAAATAAACACATATGAGTCTGTTGAGTTATATAAAATATTTTTTATATGTTATAAATACTCCAACTATTGAACATCGAACATACTTTAAATTTGATCTGTCAGTTATAAAATATGCAAACTATTGTTTTTACAATGAACTCTATGATAATATTCAGGGTGAATATATGATGTTAACTAGTTCAATTAGATTATTCTAGAAGACAAAATTTTATAAATTTAACATAGAGTATATATAATGACTATTATGATATATACAACCATAGTAATTTAATGATAACATAATTTTATACAATTTAACTATGGAAATTTACCATATTACTTGAGATATTTATTATCAGAGTTGTGGCATCTCATTAAATTAGCTCTTTTATAAAATTTAGTAAAAAGATGTCTCACTAGTTCAATATAGAACCTATATTATAAAATGGAGCGGTCTGCCTTTGATATTAAGTTTTATTCACAATGATCTGTATTTTTTTCTAAACATAATAAGTATGTTTAGCAACTTTATTTTATCATAAAAATATAAACCCGTCCTATAAGTATGAGCATTAAACATACTAAGTCATAAAAATCTAATGACCGGGAATATATTTCAAATAGTGATTTGTTTAAGCTTATATATTTCCTAAAAGATATTGAGTTTAAAATATAACAACCTATGTGAAAGAGAAAGTAGTAATCAAACTATTTTATTTTTCACTTCAACATCACATAGTTAATGTTGTCTAATCTTATGATTGGGCTGGTATACACAATGAGTTATAGTTATCTGGTGGAGTTGAAAATTATGCATGTAGTGATTTTTAACTTGCTAAGTGTATGGATTTGTATATTAATAATAAGCAATGGTATATAGATAACAACACTTTATTTGATCATATCAATGATTAAACAAATGACTTTGGTTATCTGGGTATTGTAGTCATAACAAATAAGGTGGGATGCACCCAAAAATTGGATGTTATATGTCCCTCTAATTCAAAGACACTAGTGCTATATGTCTCTATATGTATAGATATTGGATGTCGTATGTCTCTATAGGTACAGATATCAGAGGTCGTATGTCTCTATATGTATAAAAATCAGAATTAGTTTTCATCAACTAGATTGAGTATAGATATTCTAAAATTATTCCTTACCACACAATAATCTATATTATTCCTTACCTTGAGTAGGCTATAAAATTCTTATCTTGAGTCCAAGAAATGTGATATAAACTACACTGACTTATTTAGTGAAGGGATTAGCATTGTCTAGTTTATGCCTTTGAGTTCATCCAATGCATAAATTAAATACACAAATTAAATGCATTAGCATTACATGTGGTCATATAAGGGAAAAATATTTTATTTAGAGAATATATTATCCATATGTGAGGATTTTGAGGACAAATTTTTTTAATGGGAATATGTTGATGGGATAGTCAACTAGGAATAATATGCTATGTGGAAATTTTAATAATACACTATGTAGATGTATACCATTTAAAATTTTACATATATGTTCAAAATAAATAGCATATGAATTTTAAACAGATTACATGCTATATGGATATCCCCATCAAATATAAATATGTTTTATAAATATTTTCATATAGCATATTCCTAATGAAACAATATATAAATAACTCTAACCTAATATGTTTTAGCATAGAAATAAATATCTCTATGTACTCATCTCTAATAAATATGTATATAACTTAATACATAGGAAATCATATGCGAGCCTCAAATTGACTAAAAATTAATGTTAAACATAGTCAACTCTCTCTCTTTACTTTAAATAGTGGAATAATCTTATAAATTCTCATTTGGGAATATGTATAATTATAGGTGTTATTTGAGGTTAGTATATCAATCACTTTTGTAGGGTTTGATAAGACATGGGAGGGATAGAAAATCCAACAAAGTATTCATTGTGATGGGTATGGGTAACTTATCACATATAACTTATGAGTAAAAACATGTGATATAAAAGTAACATTAAAATAAATTATGAGTTACTGAATGCAAAAATATGGGTGTTGATAGTGTATATACAAACATATAGGTGTATTTTTATAGTTATAGTTTCACGATTGGGGTATTTACTATATTAAAATATTTACATATGATTAACTTAATGAATGCATGCATTCAAATCCCTACAATGTATAACAAATGCTAGTTTGGATTATCTTATATTTCATGTGTGTTGAGTCTTATTTTGATATATCTACACATGAATTTAAGCAGGTAATATAAGTACACAATAATAATGGCTCTATTGAGACATATGCCTAAGCTTGTATCAATAAGTATGATTTTATCTAGTCATCAGGTGTCTGAGGGACCAAAACCATAAATTTATTAAAATAGTCTTCTAGAAAATGGAATGAGATGTTAAAATAAATGTTATAATGGATTTATGAGTTATCTATAAAAGTTTGATTGATTGTTAGTTATATGTATTCAGTATTGAATACTTGTTTGAAGTGCATACTATAAGAGTGTTAATATGTATAAATATTTGGTTTTATTTAGCATATGATATTGCATCGTAATGCATACTTATAAATTATGTTTCTTTCAATGCTAGCATTTAGTTCAAACTTAGGGTATATACAGGTAGTATAATATCAAACTTGATTGATTTTTATTATGTATATGGGTCATTTGATTCTTGAAGTTGTAAGTTTAGTTATGTGTTTTTATGTAGTTGTAAACTATGATAGTATGAGATATCATATAATACTACAGTATAAATATATGTTGTATCCGAATGGTACATACTATAATTGTTATGTCTAGATTCACATCTATATTTGACTAATTAAACATATGTGTGTTGTTTATTACTATGAATGGTATGTTTAGTGACAATTAGTAGGATTTTTTGTATGTATGCATACAACCTTGAAAATTTATTGAGTGCTATGATAATATATTATTATGTTTCATAAGAACTATGACTTGCTTCGTTATATCTAGTTACTTGAATAAAAACTTATATTTCCATGTATTTAAGACTACTTTATATGACTAATTGAACAAAACTAATAATTATATCTTAGAATACTAGACCATGGTAATATGGATTATCGTAGGATATAGTGTGCTTAAAAATTAATTATGGTAGTTAAAAATATACTATTAAATGTGTTTCTTACTTGGGTGGTATAAATTTAGTCATTATTTCTAGTATGGGATAAAAAATAATGTAAGATTCATTCATATATTTGACAAAATAAATGTATGATCTGGCTACTCCTATATTTGGTATGTTATATGATGTGTTTGATAGTAGAATGTAACTTAAATAAATCTTATGGTTGAATTATATTTGATCAATCTGCGCTATTGATATCAAGTAAGGAGTGAGATGGACTTCACTATCTTATTGTACCATAATGACAGATGAAGGAAATATGATCAAATAGTGTGCATAAATTTGATTGATCTATAGATCATTATTATTTATTATTCATAAAAATTTGAGCCAAAGTATGTTTAGTGATAAATTATCATTTTATGAGTATGATTTACATGTTTGTGTGATATCTTGTAACATAACAGTTTTCTATGATATATTGCATGTTTAGTTTAGAAATTATAAAGCACATGAGTACTTGGTTGTCTCTTTGGATTCAAACACCATCACTATCTACTCGTCTATGTAGGGAGGGCCATTTCTTTATGGGATTAGCACGAGGGATTGTTGGTACATAGCTGGTATGGAAAAGTGCTTGAATGTTGCTCTTCCTCCCACAATAGTACTTACTTATTGATGACACTTGAGATTACCATAGATACTTGAGTTTGAGAACTATGTTATGGGTAATATATGTATCTTATATATACATTGTAATGTAATGTACTTATTATTTAATATTGTCATTAAGAGTTGTAATTATTTATTATTGTATTTTAATATTGGTGTCTATAGACTTGTATTAGTTGTGGCTGAGTTAATATAATTGCATTCTATATTTGCATTTTGATGTGCTCTCTTGATATTAGAGATCAATAATATGCCATGTAATATGTTTTTTTGTTATTATCACACTTTGATTATTTCATATGGTCTCTGTAGTATTTCTTGGTGTAATCTATTTAATTAGAAAAAATACATATTTTTAGTTAACTATAGTGGAGTTGTTACATGTGGTATCAAATCTATGGCTCAAACTCTAGGACCTAATGAGTCTATTGGTATTTTCATGTCTTTGTGTTCACCAACATGAACCTAGTGACATGAATTTTTACACTAGTATTTTGGATTTTTAGTGTTTGAGTTGTAAGACCTTATTATACCATGATTGGAGTTTTGAGATTTGGTAGATCCTCCTATATGTCTTGGTGATAATTGTATGTAACATTCATGAAATGTGTACATATAACATTAAGTATGTACCCTTAGGAACACTCCTACCCTTTTGAGTTGTTAGTGTTTGGTTTATCGAGTGTCCCAATGGTGATGGTTTTATATGATGTTTAGGTAGGTGAGTACATATCATAGTGCATGAGTTGTGAACTAGAGATTTATACCATAGTTTAATCACTTAGATCAAACACCTCGAGTATGATTACATCCTTCTTAGTAATCAAGTCATTTTCACCATTTGTATTTTATGTTATGAGTGTTTAATAAGCACTGGATGCTTCTCATTTAAATATATGTGCTTTAATTTTTATGTCTTATGTTCACTATTCCTAGAAATGGAAAATCTTATATGACCATTTTTAGTTGGTATCACCTAGGGCAATGGGAAATCTCATGTAGTAGAATGTAGATTCTTTGGTTGAGAATTCTTTTGTGTTAGGATTTTATTGATGGTTTGGAACCTTTATGTTATGTGTTTTAGGAATAAGTTGCATATCTCTTAGTTACCTTAGAGGTGAGTTATTATTATCTCATTCTCATTTGACATCATTATAAGCTACCAAGAGGATTCATATTCCATGATGTTGATTTAGTGTTCTATTAAATGTGAACTTGTTTTTGAAATATTATTGTATCATATCCCCTTAAAGTTTGTGGGATATTTTCTTCTACTTATTTTTGTAATTAAAGTTGTAGGATAGATGGATTGATACATCTTTGTGATTAGTACATTTCTCTCCTAGTTTTGGAATCAGATCGTGATACAATACTTATAGATTTGGTAAGTAGGTAGTGATTTGGAAACATTTAGTTGTAGTGTTTTATTTTTACTTTGTGAGTGTATATAGGATTTTTATTGTTTGATATGATAGTTATACACTTTTCACTCGTGAATATTTGAGGTCACTACTTTATCCAACTTGTGATTTTGGACAATGTGGAGTGGCAAACCTTGAATTATATATTAGAATTCTAGATTAAAAACTATAAGTTGATTATAATTATTAAGTTATTATTCACCCTTTATTAGATTTATGTTGTTCTCTTTTTGGCTTAAATAATGTTTCTTTGAAGAGATATTTTTTCACCTTCATCAGGAGTGAGTAGGGTGTAGGATGTGTGGAACATCTTATTAGTCTAGAAGGGTGAGATAAACTTTTAATTTTTTGAATTTTTTGCCAAAAAAGTAAAGAGATATTGTCTTGCTTGTTATTTTATAAGGTTGAAATGATGATGTGATCCTTGGCCTTTGCATTTTATTTTAATTTAAACATTATTTCCTCTTAATTATGAATATAACATTATAGTTATGTTTTCCTAGTGACAACTCAATACAATTACAGACTGTTGTATGATTTCTCTTGTATGTATGTTGATAAATCTAGAATTATATAGCATATAACATTGCTTGTATGATTTGTTAATATATATTTATGACTCATGGAACCTTGTGTACATTTTGGACATCAGTAGGTCATGGAGACCTAAGGGAAGAGTGGTGAATTAGGAATATGAGTACTAAGCGATAGGAGTGAATCTTACTTAACCTCATATTGAATAAATAATTACTAAGTTTGGATCTGATAGATGAACTTATCAAATCAAAGATTGATAGATGGACTTGTCAAATTCAGTCATATGGCCATATACATATGTACTATGGAGTATTTATTCCTTAACTTGGTATACATTAGAAATATAGTATTTCCAGTTCCTATTCATCATGATAGTTGTCAGGAGATCCATGGACTAGTGATAGTACAAACCTATTATACTTATAAGAAGCTATATAGGGAACTGATAGTATTAACTTATGCACATCATTTATACCAAGTTTCCCAAATACTTTTATCTGAAGTGAGAAAAACACTCTCCAAGTTATAGAGATGTGTAGAGGGGCTGGAAAATTTTGTGGAACTCTCCTTGGTAATTTATTTTAGCTTATATGATGATCTTATGTTCTCTTGGGAAGTCAGTGAAAATTTTAATGAGATATATGGGACCCTTGAAAATAACAAAAGTGATTAGTCCTATAGTATATATGCTTGTCTTGATGGTCCTAGACCCCAGGGTGGTCATGATATAACTAATTAGAGGAAGTAATACTTGGAACCATGTTTGTATAATAAAGAGATGTCATTGAGTAGGGTCTTGTGGGACCAATAATCTAAGAATAATGAAAATTAAGCAAACTTCAATGAGTTTTATATGTAATATCACATTTATTTACTTGATTTGATACCTTATATTATGATATTTCTCTAGGAAATAATCTTTTTGATTCAAAATTTTTATTTAATAAGAGTCATCTAGGATAATAAATAGCTTTAGAGGGAAGGATGTTACATCTTGATTTCTCGCTAAGCAATCTATTTGAGAATACATGGATATTTATAGTTTCCACATATGATTTGGTTATATGTTGACTAATCTTTAAGATACATGTTGCCATGGGATAGTAAGAGATTGCTTAAGTTACGTGATCACAATGTTATGAGTTAGATGTAAGCATATATTTACTTTATAATCATGTTAATTTATCATTTTAGTGATATTTTATAATGATTGTATGATGCACACAAAGTCATCTTGTAGAGTGTGCCAAATAGAGAGCATCATCAGAGATGGTGATGCATATGGAGAGGTTAGAGGATGATACAAAAATTTGGTTGGAACCCTACACACACAACATAATTAATTCATGTTATATGCATCGTAGAAGGGTTAGCATAGTATGTTTTGGATGCTACTTACATTTAGATGATTTTTTGTACATGGTTTTCTAATATAACTTAAATAGTTTTTTAGTTTTTTATCTGGTGTATTTTGAGTGTGTTACACCCTAAATTGGTCAAGAAACCACACATATCAAGTCTTTTCATAGTTCTTTCATAGAAGACTTTGAATGGAGAATATGAGCCTTGTTCACGTTAGTCATGTCTTTTGTTTTTACTTATCTTGGTCTTGTTTCATGTTTGAATCACCTTTTTACTTATTCCCAGTGATCTTAATCTTTTCAAATGGTCATTCCACCTCAGGTAGGTTAGATTTTATAGGCCAATCCTATCCCCCCAAGTCCTGAGGCTGGAGTATAGGAGTACTAGAATTGGACTATAACATTGGACCTTAGGGTGTCTGTTTCTAATGTTCCTCTCCAATTGAATTTTTGATTCCCAACAGTCAGGTTTCCTCATCTAATGAGTCTTAAACCCTTCTTAGCTTTATTTTTAAGTTTCTTTTGTCTTTCTAATGTTGGTTGAATGCAAATAAAATACCAAAATTCAAAATAAAGAGGCTTCCATATAAAGGACTACACAAGACATTTTATATCTATCACTTACTACTTTGGCATAGTACATAATTAAAAATTAGTTAATAGTATAGCTCAACATTCTACATCACACATAGATTTGCATGCTTGATCAAGGAAGGGCCTAGGTGAAAGTTTATTCTTGCATCTATCATGTGTATTGATTGTGTATGTTCCCTAAATGAAAATTATATTTAATTTAAGACCCTAGCTTGAGGGTTAATATAGGCAATGATTATGATAATAGGGGTTCTATATCATGTGATCATACTTCCCCTAAACTAGTTTTTCCCCATTTTGCTTTTGATTTTTTTTTTGTGTGTAGATAGACCCAAGGTTTTAAATATTAAAATAGATGTACAAGGAGCTCTATCAACATTCACAATCCAAAATTTTATAGGTGAGATCAGATGGGGACAGGGAACAAAACACAAAAAACTTAGGGCTCCATAAATAATTTGGATAACAATGATAGAAAAAGATAACAACACTAGACCCTAGGCGTCCTATTTTGATGCTCCTATCCTTTCACCAAATGAAAGCTAGTTATAGGTTCTTGACATCTTCCCAATCCTGCACAATAGTTTTCAGCCCCTGAATATTTATTTCATCCTATTTTTCAAAATAAGTTTATTTCTTTCTCTATGCAATTAATTAATTAAATTGATATAAATCTATATTTTACTGTATTTAATTATATTTTCCCCTTTACTCTAGATCCTTTATTGTTTAGGAATTAGACCCTAGTTTCCCAAAAGTAATAAAACATTTCGTGAACCTGACTTAATTCAAAAAATCTAAAACCCTAAGTATCCTTAGGGTGTTTTCTTCATATTTTTATGCAAAAATTTAATTTCAAATTTTTGATTTTTGTATAAATTTTTGTGCACTTATCTTATTCAAATTTATTTTAGAATTTAAATTATTGCAATAATTTAAAAAAAAATTAAAACCCCAACCCAAAACCCTAGATTTCCAAACTAAGTCCTCAAACCCCATGCCTTCCTTACATTAGATAATTTTTTTTGAATTTTTACAAATTGTTTGGAGTATCAAAAATATTTTCAAAATATCTATGTTGGTAGTTATTTTATACCAAAATTCAATTTCAAATCTCTAATTTTTTTATAAATTTTGTGTATTTATCTTATTCAAATTTATTTTAGAATTTAAATTATAGCAATAATTTTCAAAAATTCTAAAACCCTATTCCAAAACCTCAAATTTCTAAACTAGGTCTTCAAACCCCAATCCTTACAATTTTTAGATAAAAACCTTGAAATTTTTGCAAATTATTTGGAGTGTCAAAAATATTTTCAAAATCTCTATGTTAGTAGTTATTATTGCATTTATTTACTTAATATTACTTATACGTATTCTCTTTGGTGAGAAAAACAAAATGACCACTAAGGTACTTCTTCCCTCTCATCCCATAGATCAATTTCTAAATTTTGCTCATAATTATGACAATGAATGGACAAAATTGTACATTAGCTAAAAATGTGGAAAATGATTTCATTTACAATGAAGATAATTACTATTTTTGTAATGAAGAATATTATGATACATGTTAAAGTGATAGTGAAGGAAAAATAGATGCATCTTCTTCTCTCAAAACTACCTCTTTTATTCCCTCTTCTAAAGAAAATAATTTTGATAAATGGGAAAGGTAATTTTCACCTCATTCTCTTATGTACAATGCACCAAATAAAAAAATTATTCATGCACTTCCAAGTGAACCTCTTATCGGTCATAATTTGCTTCCATGTGAACCTAATCTCTCTCTCTATCTTTTCCTATTTCTATGTTCAAATTACAACAATATAAATGCAATAAAATCAATTTAGCAATGCATAGTTCAAATGATCCATCTCATGCTTTCAAATATACTTTATCAAAAGAATGTCTAAATGATAACTCTCTTACTCTTAATTATCATATTGAAAATGGAAATAGTGCATACACTTCATCCATGGATAACATAGATGCACATAATATTCCAATTTCACATGATAATTTATTACGTATTAGAAAAGAATTAAATTCTTCTCATACACCTCTCCCTAGTGACAATGGAAGTGATAATGAGTATGCTAGTGAACATACAAATGAATAGGAAAATGAGAGTGACTATGATTTTTTTTATTATGATAATGCATAGAATAATGATAATTATTATGTACATAGTGAAGAAGAAATTGCATCTCATGTTTCTAACTCTTCTCTCACTCCTCCTCTCAAATATTATGAACTACAAAATTTTGTTTCTACTTTTATGCATGATTCTATTTCAAATGATCCAGATATTAATGATAACATTACATCTTCTACTCAATTATAATGTGATTCAATAAAACATAAATATACCAATGAATCTCCCATGCCACCCCCTACTATAGTAGCATCTATTTATTAGTCTTTACCTAAAGATAATGTAGCCTACATCCCTCTATTAAGGTCCAAGTTATCATTCTTCCAAAGGTTCAAGTGAGCAAAACCTGTCTCTATGATCCAATTGCTAAATGTAGCACTCCAATGGCTAAAAATTAATTATCAAACTTAGTGATTAAATGAACCACTTCAAAATGCTAATATACCATCCCAAGAGATTATTTTTTGATGCATGCAGTTGGTGAATTACAACACCAAGTACATCTCCTTACCTTTGAAAACAAGGCTTATAAGTCTTGGATGGATGCCAATGACTTCCATGGTAACCCTCTTTCAAAGACATTTATAAAAGATTCACTGCCTAAGCATTTATAGAAACCATCATTGCCTCAATTTGATGAAACTAGAGATCCATTCGTACACCTCCAAGCCTTTTGGAAGGCTTTGCCATCTCATGCGAGTCCTCTGATTCTATTGAAGTTGTTCCAATAGACATTAGTGGGGGAAGCATAAAATTGGTTCTTTCATCTACTCTTTGTTGGATGTTTACACACATATGATGACTTAGTAGAGGCATTTCTTAGATAGTACATAACAAACATGGGTCCTCATGTTACTTATGAGAAACTTGAAACATTACATTAGAATAATTCAAATCTAGTTAGTGATTATATCTTACAATTCAAGACTCACTTGTTAAGATTCATCTACAAGCTAAAATATTTAGAGATTCAACATATCTTTATAAAAGGGCTTCACCAACCTCTCCTTGAGCATATATTATATCAAATAGAGTCTTCTTTTAGGCACTTATGTTATATAGTTCTAGCCTTGGAAAAGAAATTGGGATTAATTGAGGAAAATTCAATTGATTGAATTACTCTAGACTTCACAGCATTACCTTTATTTTTAGCTCTTAACACTCAGCATCTACCATATCCTAAAAGAGATAGAAGACTACAACCAAAAAGGCAACCAGTTAATAATAGAGAGTCAGTCTCCAAAGCATAGCCTACAGTATGCACTATAGAGAATAATAACAAGGCACCACTATAGTTTGATTCAGAGTAGGATAACCCATATGTCATATTATTGGCACTACTAGATAGGAGGTTAATCACATTACCTTTTACTCATTGATAATATCCACATCTCTTACATAGACAACCACATTGGCCCTTTTGAAACTATCATCGTATCTGTGGACATAGAGATAATGATTATTATGGAATCAAGGATTGTATTAATAGATGTGTTGATAATGGCATCATAGCATTCACACAGGGGGCACCAAGTTATCCTCCATCATGGATTCCTAGACCTCATTCCTCCATGGATAAGTTATCCCAAGAAATTACTTCACCAAAATCATCAGTTACTTATTGTGAAAGTAATGCAACTTCTAGGATAGAGCCTCATAGGAGATCTCTTATTCTACACATTCAGAAGGTTTAGAGACCTGTAAAATAAGAGCAACATACATATAACATTTTAGTCCATGGAGTACATAGTGTAGTTATATATACATATCCATCACAATCATAGGTACCACAATAGAGAGTCACTTCAAATAGATATTCACTACAATTAAGTTTTAAGTGTCCTATCTCATATAGCCATCTACTACAGTTAAGATTAGATGAACCCACATTGTAGAGTACAAATCTAAACAAATATTTATTATAGATGAGTTTTCATGGACCTATTTCATGTAATAACTTGCTATGATTGAGATTAGACAAGCTATCATCACAAGTTTTTGCTCCTTCTCGATCTATTGCTTAGTCATATGCATCACAAAAGAGGCCACAATGTATTATTTCACATAACAATCCACTAATATTAAGGATAGAGGAGCCTTCTCCATAGCACATAGTTTTAGTATCACATCCAGTAAGGTTACATTTGGTAGAGTCTCTATGCATAGATAAAATTAGTGCATAGTAGACAGTATCAATTATAACATATGTTCCTACATAGCATGATCAGTATGGTCACTTGTTTAGTTATCCATCAGGGTTTGGATAGTGATATGACACACATTCATACTGGTATCAATTGATAGCTTCACTTCTCAAGGTAACGATGGAGCCAAAGGTCCAACCTTTTTATTCTTGAGCCACCTAATCAGAGGGATTGGACACATACTCTAAACATCGATTAGCACACACATGATTACATAGTTTCACTTAGTGGGTGATGATAGAGCTAAAGGGCTAGCCTTTACATTCTTGAGCCATTCTTGAGGAACTGATATACAGAGAGTGTTATCTTACATCCCATTCTACTAGCAACTAACATTCTTAGTTCTAAATAGCCATCCCTAGACAAACCAAATTATCCAAATCCTGACCTTACCAATATCTTATTTTTCCAATCTTAAACCAATTCACTTTATCAAAACAATTTACTAATTACAAAACCAACAAAATTTTTACTCACATATGATCTCAAATCAAACCTAATGTCACACTTGAACATATCATGAAAAATTCAATCACATCCCAAAATGCCATCTTACCAAACATATGAAACCTCAAACATCAATGCCAAATCAGTTATTTTGAATCAACCATTTATAACAAATATAAAAATACACTTCAAATCCCATAACACAGTATGCATGAGTCAAAATCTAAACAAGTATCCATAGATATAACAAAGTTTTCAATACATATAAACTCATATCAAATACAATCAATCATGAATAGGCATCAATCCCTCACTCTCATGTCTCACTCTCTAGTCCCATAATCCAATCTAGCTATCACATGCCTCTTGCGATGACTCTCTTGATCCAATAGCCAACCATGCTCATTGAAAAAGTCTATATATCACCTTTGGAGATCTGTGTACTCATCCATAATCCTCATATTCACCTATCGAAAATTGGGTGTGGGCATCGTATGGCTATCCAACTCATCCCTCAACTCATCTCTCTCTCTCTCTCTCTCTCTCTCTCTCTCTCTCTCTCTCTCTCTCTCTCTCTCTCTCTCTCTCTCTCTCTCTCTCTCTCTCTCTCTCTCTCTCTCTCTCTCTCCCCTAATATATGTAGTTATCTCTATAGTATCTCTATAAAAAAAGAATGAAAACCAGCTATAACTATCTCTCACTTTATCAAACCCTCCTCTACTACATCATCAGGTACATGTTGTGTTAGATCTTAGAGTGTTAACTCAATGATGGTCTCCTAATACTCATCATCTCTACTTTCTGACCCAACCTATGCTTCATCCTCAACACCTCCCACTCCACCTACACATAAATTACAATAATACATTAGATATACACTTTCAAATCAAACTAATGCACAAATTCATATATAATTTAAATATAATCACTATTTACCTCCCATCATCAGGATCAGCTCAGGATCCTCATACCTTGTATAAGTAACTAAACATGGAATTAAACTAGAATTAACAAGTAACTAGAATTCACAAATGACATAGAATATGAGAGACAATACAATCTGTATTAATACTCATCCAAAGAAGAATACAATGAAGAGATGCCACACTCTTCCACACCTCTCAGGCTTCCCACACCTGGTGTATAGTAATTCTCTTCAAGAGTTCACACTCTCCTCAAATACAGTCACAACAAATAACTCAAACATAGAGCTGTTGTTCACCTCTAACCAGTCAATATCAATACTACCAGTACACAAGTGCTCAAAGTACTTCAAGTAGATCTCCCATGAACTTGCAACAACTTGCAACTCAAATGATCTTACTTACCATGTAGATCAGCCTTGATCTTGTACAACCTAAAAATCAAAGATCTTACAATTGGAAGGATCTCTTCCTTGCCTTCATTACAATACATGCCAATGGGTCTATAAATAGATCCCATACTAAATAATAACTTAGACTTCCTAATTTACAATAATTAGACACGCAGCTCAAGACTTGAAATAGTCTTTACATGCAAACAATCAATTTGTTAAACAAACTATTCGTGAAACTAACAGTTTTGGAACCACACAGGCGATTGATGTCGATCACTATCTAACTAGAGGTGACCAATGTCGGCTGACTCCTACCGATGTTGGTTGCCCTGTGCACTAAAGATGACTGACGTCAGTTGCGCTATCGATGCCAATTTCTCTATAACTCAACAACCTCCTCCATGTTTACATCAGTGAAGCTTTTAGCTCCACAACCTAACAATCTCCCACTTGGAGATAAACAACTGTAACTGTACCTATACCTGTACATCATCTAGTTTGTTTTTTGACTTGTATCCCTCTTCAAGATCACTCTTGAAGACCAACCACCACAGCAAACCCTGTAATGCAACTCATGTCATCCAAGTCCCTTTCCACATCCGATTCTACATACCCATGTAGAGAAGTACTTGACCCTGCATAGCATGTATACCTGTTGCTAGTCCCTCTCAGATACCTGAGAATCCACTGAACTGCCCTCCAGTGTTTCTTTCCCAGATTAACCCCAAACTTGTTGACAACACCCACTGCTTGGGCAAACTCAGGTCTAGTACACATGTACTTAACCTCATCATGTGAATCAGGATACTATTCATAGAACTGTCCAACCATCGGTGTGCTAACTGGTTTCACACAATCATCTAGAGACAAAATCAACCTGTGACCTTCCATGTCTCTAGAACACACTCATGCCAAAGAATCTTGCTACTCCCAGATTCCTCATGACACACCTCTAAACTAACTTTACCTTTAGTTCAACAACTCCCTGCATATGTGACCCTACAACAAGCACAACATAGAGTTAAAGGATAATGTAGCTAATATTATCCAACTTGGTAAAGAAAACACAATGGTTAAACCTCCATTGTCCTACAGCTTACAATAAACATAGAAAAATGTTATAATTTTTTTAATTTAATCAACATAC
>JARHVA010004459.1:992500-1007500 GCA_037957365.1 Torreya grandis | reverse complement strand
ATTCAGTAAAAAGATAACATAGTATGAAGCATCAAATCAAGTAAATAAATTTTAAAATTGCTTAAATAAATCATCATAGTCCTTCCAAGTAGTGGTATCCTCAGTGTATTGGTCCCTCAAGACCTTGTACTGTGACATCCCTCTATTACATAAACAAAGTTGCTGAATGTTAATTTGATTGATTATATTATGACCACCCTGGGGTCCAGATCCTGCAAAGCATTCTAATTTAACTCATGTGATGGATTTGTTTTATAATTTTTAGGATAAGAGTACCTAAAAGACATTATTTAATAGGCCTAAGGATAGTGTCAATGTAAGCCTAAGCATTAAAAAGTTGACCACTTCTAACACCTAAAATGTCCCACCTATCATGGTGATAATTTCATTAATTTTTTGAATTAAATATTCAACCATAAGTACATGAAATCATCATAAAAGTCACAAAAAAATGACTATGGAGAGTTACATGAAGCCTCTTATCCCCTTTGCACATCCCTTTAACCTAGAGAGTGTTTTTCTCATTTCAGAGAAAAGTGTTTAGAGAACCTGGAAAGAACGATGTGTATAAGTTGATACCATCGATACTCCATGTATCTCTTGATAAGTATGACTATGAATAGGAAATAGAAATAATATATTTCCAATGTATATAAAATTAAGGAATAAACACTCCTTGGTATACATACATATATTCATATGACTGCAGTTGAAAAATCCTAGATTTGACAAGTTTCCTTTGTCAAATCTAAACTCAGTAACTTCCAAATCAATGTGAGGCTAACTAGGATCCACTCCCACCTCTTAGTTCTCACATTCCTAATTCACCACTCATCCTTTAGGTCTTCATGACCAAATGATATTTAAAATTTTCACATGGTTCAATGAATAACAAATCAATACTAATAGATCCTAGAGTGCAATGATATACACTAAATAATCCTAGGTATATCAATATCCATCATAATAATAATCATACAAACATTTAATATTTGCATTAAATTACCATTAGCTAAATTTATCTAGTACCATATTTCAAGACTTAACCCATCTCATTATATTCATAGTTAAGAGAAAATAAATTAAAAATTTAACATAACATACAAAGGCTAAGGATCACATCATCCTTACAACATTAAAAATGAACAATTGAAATAATTTCTTACCACTTGTTCCTCTAGTTACACAAGTTATAATCTTATCTCAACCCCTCAAACTTAACAAGATGTTCCACACATTATATTCCATACTCATATTTAGTGAAGGGTACACAAATATCTCATCAAAACAACATGTTTTAAACAAGATGAGAAGAATACTAATCTAATAAAGGGTGAATTATAACATAATGATTATAATCAAATTATAAGTCTTAATATATAACTAATATAAATTCAATGTTCACCACTCCATATGTTCAAAAGTCACTAGTATAAATAAAATAATACTAGAAAGTATAACTCTAAAAAGTCAAAAATGGAAAATAGTGAACTATTAAAGTCAAAAATGGAAAATAGTGAACTATTATCCCAACAACAAAACTCTTAAATATCATCACCTGGTATAGAAAAAATATTTCAACCTAAGTTGACAAAATCATTACACACTTACCAAACCTATAAGTATAGCATCATAACTTATTTCCACCACTAAAAAGGAAAAAATATTATTTACATAGATGCATCAATCGATTCCATTATTACAACTTATCTATCAACAATAGGTAGAAGATAATATCCCAAAAATTCCAAGGAATATTTTTAAAACAAGATTTTAAAAACAAGTTTCTAATAAAGGGAACACTAAATCAACATCATAAAAATATGAATCCTCTTAGTTGGATATTAATAATGTCAAAGGAGGGTGAGAGAGTAACAACTCACCTCTATGCTAACTATGAGAGATAACACTTCTTCCCAGTCTACATAAACATATGTTATGTCAATCTGTAACCAAACTTTTATGACATAGGAATCCTCAACAAGGATAACTAGACTCCATTATAAGGAAAATTCCCATTGCACTAGGTGGTGCCAATCTAAAAGTGCTCTTTTATGAATCCCTCATATAAAACTCAAAACACTATATAAAATGTACATATTCTTAAGTGTGAAACATTTCATGTTTTTTTTTAACACTCACAAAACAAAATACAAATGGCAAAGGTGACTTGATTACTAAGTAGGGATGTCATGATTATTGATATGTTTGATCTAAATAATAAAAGTATTGTAGGAATATCTTGTTCATGATTTATGAACTATACTATGTCCTTACCTACTCAAACATCATATACAACCATCACCATCGAGACACTTGATAAATCAACCCGTTAATAACTCTAAGAAGGTAAAAGTGATCCTAAGGCTATGTAATCAATGTACCCCACAACATTTCATCTACATAGATCAACATAATTCTAAGAACCTTGTATGTCTATTATTAATAATAGTCACCAATCCATACATGAGGATTTACTAAATCTCACAACTCTAGTCATGGTGTATCATGATTCTACAAATACAAAATACTCTTCACTTACCTAGTATAATACTATCTATACTCACATCCAAAGGACTTTTATTGATCAATGGAATGCTCTTTAGATTCATCCTATTATTCTTCCTCTTCATGGCCATGAAATTTTTTATCCAAGCCTAGAATTTGATCCTTGATTTTATTCATGGCTATGAGAATTTGATCTAACTTTTCTCCTTACGTAGAAACAATATGGTTATGATCAAACAGAGAGTTATTATCTTTGACATTCAAAGAACCTCTCCAGGTAATTTAGTTTTCAATATTTTCCTTTTTGGTAAATATAAGGATACCAAAATTGTAATGGACTCACTAGGTCCTAGACTTTGAGCCACAACTCTAATACCACATGAAAAAACCCCAGTAAGTTTGACATAAAAAATATGATAATTTTTATAATTTAATCAACACGCTCTTTCATTATAATTCACCACAAGATTCCAATTAATGATCTAGATAAAATATTCTAAGTATGTTAACTATAAATAAGCACATAACAAATAATAGTCTGATCATTATCAACATCTAAAATAAATCATAACCAAATATGAAAAGTCATTAAAAATGTCTAGCCATGGTTGGTACAACCATACAACCACTACCATCAATGTACAATAAGAAATAATTAAATTTTATTAGAATAATGTCTCAATAATAATAAATACAAGATACAAAGCTTCATAGAGTATGAGTTCCTATACTCAAGTATATCTTGCAATCGTAAGTATCATCTCCAAATAAGTATTGTTGTGGTGAGGAAAAAAATAATTTGAGAATTTTTCCACACAAACCATGGATCATCTATCCCCTAAATAATTACCCATTATGGAATGGCCTTCCCTTTATGAATGAGTAGATAGTAATGGTATGAGAATATAGAGAGACAAGCTAGTACTTATGTGCTATAAGATTTCTAAAAAACACCTGCAGTGTATCATAAATAAACTAATTATAACAAGATATCACAGATGAATTTAAATCATACACATGAAATGAAAATATATCACTAATATTAATTTGGCCAAATTTTTCAACAAGTTATTGATCTCTATGATCAATCAATTTTATACACACCACTTGATCAGATTAGCTTCACCTAGCATTGTGATGCTAGTATGCTAGTAAAGTTCATCTCACTACTTACTTAGTACCATCAATGTAATTTTTGATATTAACATAAATATAACCAATAGGTTCATATAGATTAATTCTTAATATAAATCACAAAACACAATAATTAGATGAATAATCAAATACATACATTTAGTCTGTCAAACATATGATTAAATATCCACATAATAATCATAGTTTATACCACCCAAATTTATCCTACATTTAGATTGTAATTTTTCCAACTTTTATAAGTATTTTCTGAGTATAATACACTCTATGACACCCATAATATCATAGTTCACTTTTCATGAGTATAGTTACTCACTTATGAATAATAATTACTATAATTTCAAGAAATCATAATCCTAAATAATAAGCAAGCCAGTAAGTACAATTTATACCAATCGAGTATATCCTATGTTTAAACTACATAATATAGTATCTATACGTAGATTCAAATACATTATATTCTATGATAAGTACTATACACACCACTCAATTTCAACAACTAGTCATTATTTTTGCAAACACATAAACTTTTGTTTTAACAGATGATATATTTATTTTAGGTAGATGTATTCCTATAGTTATGGTTTTCATGTCCCTCTAAATCATACAAATTATTATTTATATTAGATATAGGTACACCTCAATAAATCTATCTTAATTATATTTATAAATCTAGATATATTCAAATTGTTATCCAAATGTAGTGTCACGGTAACATCCATATGGTACATCTAGATCCATAGTTTATTTATATACAACATTTGAATATTGTAATAACTAAGCCATATAATGTAATATGTAGAATAATTATATAATCTAGATCCATTATCTGATTAAATCCTTACCATGTACTGTATATAAATAATCAAACAACTTTATATAGATGTCACCAATTATTTTACACTTCTACTCAGTGTGTAACTTTGAGCTTAAATTGTTTAATGGTTTAGTCTAATATTATTTTCATGTTCAATCATGAATTATATTTTCTTCTTTATGTTCAATCTCATTATTAGTGATAAATATATATATCATGTAAGCGTAGAGGGTTATATTCATCATCCACATTTTGGAAAGATGTGTGGTTATTTTGTCAATCATCCTTTATAATTGTTACAGATTCCCCTAATGGTTGTAGATACTCATAACTAAGGATATCTCAATGTAAATCATATTATAATCACACTAATATCCCTTGTTAGATGTATCAATAATAGATAATGAACATGTTACATTTTTACAATAAATGGCATACAATGTACACACAAGTCCCCTCCAAATCCTTATTAGTCTTTACAAAAAAATATTTATGGTAATCCATAAGGATACTACAAGCCTCAATATTTTTAACTAGGTCATAATAGTCAATAATATTTAATTGTTTAATGGTCACCCTTTGTTTACATATAAAATTTTACAATCATCATATCCTCACAGTAGTCAGAATAACTATCTACCAATTAGTTACCCATGTCACTAGATATACATAATAAGTTGGAATCTAGATTTATATGTTAAGAAATGTATACACATTCATTTTAAACATATTCCTTAAATTAAAATATATATATAGAAAAAATATACTCTATAACATACTCTAATATTTATAAACTAAATCTTATTAGTTTACACTAGTATAATATACAATGATACACAACCAATACATACAATGATTTATAAATGGGGATTCTTGATTGAGGCATATATAATTACATAATGATATATATACACATATTGAATTCATGTTACAAGGTCAAACCATGTATATAACTTATATAATATAAGTATAAATAGTATAACATATATGTGAATCAGATCTAATACCATTTAACATATATGTATCAACATAATATTGAATCAACATATATGTGTCAAATTAACATATAAAAATAAATTCATAATTAAAATAGCATTAAATAAGTGGTAAAAAATATATGTATCAACATATCAAGAACATAATGATCTAATGGTATATGTAGCTTTGATACCTAGGTATAACATATATGATAGTGTTAGTTCTTGATGACTATCTCTATGGCATGAAGATATGTCATATCAAAACATGAGGTTATAGAAAGTAATATGTCATATTATGGTTGATGTATATCAAATAATTTTTCCATTTAATAAGTATAATGATCCTATATCAATCATGACTGGCTATATAATACTAAGTTTATTATTATCTCTTAGATCATTGTTATATATTGATCGCTAATGTATATAATTAGATCATTATTGTAATGTATGTATAAAATTCAGAATATACCACTAAAATATATCACTCACATGATGTTAAGAGTTAAATCACTGTGTGCACTTAATTTCCTATCCATTATATTATATTTACACTTTATACACAAGCATATATGAGTTTCTATTGTTATATAGGAGTTCACCACTATATAGATAGACTAAAGTATATTATGTAAGTTCATTGGTTAAGATATATAGTGCTATAATATTCTATGTCAGGTTGCTATATTTACTATTTATTCTTTGTTGTACAAGAGATTCATATCCCAATGCCCTCTCACTAATCTTACATGCATAGATCAACTCCCTAAAGTTCAGCTTGATGTATCCTAAGTTGTTGAATTTAAATAATATTCCACACACACCACTAGTGATTATTCTAATAGATCATTGAAAAATACCCAATGTGGGGTTATATAACCAAGAAAGGTGACTTGAGTAACATCATTTTTAGATAAAGATTTGAATAGCCATGTAAATATATACATGCATTTTAATTAGAGGTCATTGACTTTAATGTTTTAAAGCACATCTACCAACCATTATAAAATATCATATCTACATATGTTCCCAAATTTAAAATATCATATTTACATATGTTCTTGAATTTAAAACATCACATATTTGATTATAGCATTTAGACATCATCAGAAGGTCCACAAATGTATTGCTTCTCTCCTCTCTTCTCTTTATCTTGGCTTCATGACGTCACCCCCACACACCCCCTACTCCGCCTAAACCCCCGCGCCCCCCCTGCACCCCCCGTCCACTCCCCCCATGCCCCTGCCCCTATACTTCTTTTTCTTTTTGTATCTTTTTATTGAATATATCCTTATTTTAAAGCTAGTGCCCCTCTATTTTCTTTTCTTCCTTTAGCTTGATTTTCTTTTTTTTCCACTAAAGCTTCTAATATGCTAAACTTTATTGAATATTTTTTTCATCTTCATGATTTTATTTTTAGTTTTTAAAAGATTACACTTTTCCAAAGCTCACCACTTTATTCTAATTTGTTATATTTTCCAATTATAATACAGTATAATCGTTTTATGTATTTTAGCTAAATGATAACTAGATTAATTATATTTCCTAATTATAATATTTTATTTTACATTATCAAAGTGGTAAATTATACACTACTATTTCAATCCTATTTTATAACAACATAATTATTATGTATCATGGGTTATCAATGTCCTTTTGCCAACTATTAAGTCACATAATGATATTCTCCATATCATAAACATAACTTTATAATATTAATAAGATAATTTGTTTAGCCTACATATGGTAGTGGCAAACAATTCACGAAATTTTAAAATTTTAAAAACATTAACAATCATGAACACAAACACACAAGATTAATTCCATATCATCATTAGCTAATTCAACACACAATTAGTATGCAAAAAAAATTCTCTAAATGTAAATAACATCCAAAAATATACTTCACTAACAATAAAAACAATGTATATAACATATACTATCTAATGTGGTGCGTGTAGAGTTCTAGCTATTTCTCTATCATCTCCCAACATATTCATCTATGTCACCCTCTTTGATGATGCTATCCATCTACCATGTTCTGAGAGATGAATCTTTCCTACATCTTACTCATCATAATCAGGTCGTTAGTTCATAACATCATGACATGTATATCATAAAATACTACTAAATAATAAGTCCACGTGATCACCATGTAAAGATATACACAATAATTAACTCATAGTACTGAAATCATGAAACTAAAGAAACATACCACTATCACATAATAACATATGACTTACAACTTAATAATACTCAAATTAAATTATTGACTATAGAAAATCCATGGATAATCAAGTAAGTTTGCTTAGCAAGAAATCATGATGTAACATGTAGAGCATGTTGTCACCCTATCTGTCATGGTTTTTTGTGATAATATTTTATTATAATAGTGCTTAAAATGTCCAAATAATTCATAAAATTGAAATGAAACATTAAGAAAAATATTGTAATTGTAAAATATTTGAAAAGGTAATATAATTAAAAACAATTCACAAATAGACACTTGAGATCGAATTGGTAACACTCCCTACTCATTGGTATTTGGAGCTAAGCCATCTTACTATTCAATATCTAATTACCCTCCTTGCATGTTGTAATAAATGGCCTTATCAATGAAGAATAATATAGGGTTGCATAACTTTAGGAATTGGAACTTCTAGATGAAAAATAGGTCAATGCCCGTAATCGCCTGAAGTCATATCAAAACCAATTATGAAACTAATATAAATAAAAAATGTGTTAAAGGGACTTTAAAATTGGAAATTTAGTCTACAAATATAATCTGATGAATATGAATTCTGATTGTGAAAAGATGGGAAAGTTTGATTCTAATTCACTTGGACCATATGTCATCATTGCCAAACTTAGTTCAAGGGGTTACAAGTAGCCACTCAAGATGATTAGAATCTACAAGAATCAATGAACACCATGCATATAAAAGGGTTTTATACCTGAATCATGTCTATATTATCACTTCAATAATAAAATATTATTTAGAAAAAATGTCAAATGGTGAAAATGAATTATTTGGTACCTTGGATAAGCATAGTGATGAAAACTGGTCTCGAACATCACTTTTGATATAGATTGTCTACAAGAATATCATGTGGTACACGTCATGTACTCGAGGTTAGTATATAAATCATACCACATATTGACTATCTTATCCTATTATCCCATCATCCATCACTTTTAGCATACCCTATCATGTCCATCATATGCATCTTACCTATTTGACCTTGGTCTAAATTATGCATACAATTATACAATTGTGAAAAGTGTAACATGGAAATAGATATTTGACATATCACAAAAATATTATTACTCATATGAAATAATCAAAATAAATATGTTTTGGTTGACTCAAGTTTTTTTGTTATAACCCATGGAGTTACATAGGTTTTTGATGTGAAGATGAGAAGATGGACATTCTTGGAAGATCTATGGGTATGTCATAGTAGAATTTATATAAGCATTATAATTACGCATGATAATTTGTATTTATTTTAAGGTCAGCCAGTGATGAAGTATAATAATGAATAAAATGTGATCAAGAGAGTTGATTTTTTCACAACACAACTTATTTTTATTAGATGTGTTACTATGTGTAGAGAAAATGCTTTTGTGTTTGGATGTGATTCCACAGGTAATATTATTTTCTACATGTATCATATTCCAACAAAATAAAATGCCACTTTTGAGGTAGAGGATATGTGTATTTCCATTAAAGGGCATCAAATCTTGCTTGACAAGTTCTTTTTTTATAAATCCAGAACTCTGCAAATTTGAATAATAATGAAGCTACTCTTGCTATTATCGAGTTTGTGAGTTTTTTTTTATTTAATTAAAAAATTAACTAAATTACTACTTTATGGCCTTTGAATAATAATGAAACCCTCTTAATATTGTGGAGGTCATTTAAAAATCCCTTGAAAAACATTTAACATATTAAAAACAATTAGTTATTTTTAAAATAAAGTTACTTAGTATTTATAATAATTTAAATTAATAATTTGATGAGGTCAAAGCATGTTAATGTCACACATATTTATATAGAACTCAAATGTACCATTATATTTAATTTAGATAATTACTACTTCTACAGATGGTCATGATTTCTAGGTACCTAAGGCTGCTCATTCTATAGAGTTAAAATTCCCTGCAAAAAATAATATGTTATGGCACCAAAGACTTGGTTGCATTAGATAAAAAGGTCTTGGGACCTTATATAATAAAAACCTTGTTGAAGGTTTGACAGATTGTAATCTTTAATTTGATTTTTGTAGGCATTGTATTTATGCAAAATAAAACTACATTCTATTTTACTCGAGTTATCATAAATCTTGTGGTGTATTGGATCTTATTCATTATGATGTATTTAGTCATGTTAATATTCCTTTGATTTTAAAATCCATGTATTATGTTTTATTTATTGATGATTATAACAAAATGACATGAGTTTTGATTCATTTTAACGAGTATAAAGCAATAGTGGAGTTGCAGATTGAAAATAAAATTAAATGTTTGATGACTATAAATGAAGATGAATTTTGCTCTAATGATTTTGTCAAATTATATAAATATTATGATATATATATGCAAAAGACAATTACATATTCAACTCAAAATAATAGAGTTGCAGAAAGAATGATCAAGACACTGATGGAGAAGGATGAGTATGCTTAGTGCTGATGGACTGTGTTGTTGGAAATTTGGGCACTTTTGTATTTGTGACTCGCCCAATAAAAAGTGACCCCAATTTGCCAACAGTTGGAGATATAATTGTATAAATGGTGAATCTCCTCTACTTTTGAGAGTGGCAATTCACTCATAGGATATGAGAAATTTGAGGGATTTTATGTCTTTTTTACCTGAAAGTATGAAAGGAAACAAAACAAATCAAAATAGAGAAAAATAGAGAAACACACAATGGAATACAAGCAAAGAACCACCAAGATAAATCAGAAACAAATAATATAAATGGAAGGATCCTCTCACACATGAATGAACATAGAAGTAAGAAGGGTTTTTAAAATAAAAAGCATGCTTGAAAGCGTAAATCATCCTCATAACCCTCATTTTACATAATTGGTACGATGTTCCATTGAGATCAATCATGTAGAAACTCATGGACATCAAGGAAGCTCATACATAGGGCTCTCAACATAAACTTTACGAAACACCACTCATTGCATAAAATTAATGAAATAAAAAAATTTAGTAGTCTTCGTGTACAAATAAATATTCAAAATTTGTAAAAAAAAGACATTAAAATCTACAAACACAATAAAAGAGTCTTAACCATTTGCTTCCATTTCATTGCTCCAATATGGAAATAACATGTCTCCACTTAAAGTTGCAGTGATCTCTCTCCAAGAGCTTGAGGAAGAAGAAGAATCTTTCCAAAATCAAGATTTTTTTCTTTTTGTACAATCACTTCCTTCACCAAAAAAGTTGAAAAGTTATTTATTTGTCCATTCTTAATTTTCTTTTTTATATGGAAAAATTCACAATATTAAATGAACTTTTTAAATTGTATTTACAATAAATATTAATTCTAAAAAGAATTAATCTATCAAATGACTAAAAAGTGTATAGTCATTTAAAGAAATTAATTAGAGTGAATTATTTATAAAATAATTAATAATGTAATTAAGTCAATAAATTTTCTCATCAAGCTCACTTTGTCAAATCTGCAACTTACTCTTTCTGGGCTACTCAGAAAGATAGCTTGTCTATTATGTTGTGGGGTCCCATAAAACATTGCAAAAAATAAGAAACAAGATAAAAATGATGAGAAAATGTAAAAATGAGGTAGTGAAATTCGGGTGCCCAAATTTCACTACAACTATCTTTGACTGTGGAACTGCACTCCCTGTAAAAATGCAAGAAACTCCAAAAGACACTGGTGATTGTGCCTCATCCAACCTGTAAATGTACTCAAATATCTTAACCCGACCAACTAAAAATCAATTTGCTTATCTCAATCATATGGGAATTAACACAAACTCTCGAGTCAGATGGCATCCCTGTTCAAAAAATCTTCCTCTTCCCCGTATTGAAACACCCTATTGTGAAGACAACTTCCCTTGATTATTACAGCTGAACTAAGCATATTTCTTATTCAACTACACAATATACCCATCTGCAGTCATATACTCGATTATACCCAATGTTGATTCTTTTGTACCAACCTTTCGATGAACTTCATTAGAATATTTTTTATTCCTATTTCGTTTTTGTTCAACTTCCTTTTTGTGATTTTTGGAAGCTTTCCTGTTCTTCTTGATTTTTAAGATATAAGCACAAGCAATAAGGCATACCAATGAGTTCTCCCATGAGAATGGTCAAATTAGGGCCAATAGCATTATCACTGCTACCTCTTCGTCCCCAGCTTCATTTCTCCCTTCCATTTCATTTCAGGGTCTTCTCCATATTCTTCAGGTTTTGTCCATCTCTGCAAATGTTTCAACTACTTGTATGCAAATTGAGAATAACATGTCCTATTGACTCTACTATCACATTCCAATCCATACCATTTAGGTGCTGAAGGATTTTCATAAGAGCCTTATGGTGGAACATCTTGGAGGATAAAGCAATCTTTCTTTAGAAAATCATCCATTTGCACTAGAGTTTTCATCTCATTGGGAAATCTCTAAAGTTTGAGCCGATTGAAGGGCATCTTTAAAAGAGGAGAATTGGTTCGACTGTTAGTCTAAATCATTAAGCGTTTCACCTTTTATTTTTATTATTGAAATGCATTACCTGAATGCATTTTGATAGAAAAACAATTGTCTCTTCCAGTTTTCATCTGAAATATCAAGTGGTGGAGCAAGCCTGATAACATTTCCTTTACTAGTAGTAAGAATTAGAAGGCCAGCATGCAGATCAGCATCAATCACAGGTGAAGCTAAAACATCAAGCTTCATCCCCACTAGAAGACCCGATCCCTGAATTTCTTTCATATGAACATTGGTCCCCAGGACCTATAGACGCAACCACCATTTCTGTTACTAGAACAGCATGTTTGCGTAAGCGTCCAGCCAACATCTCTACCAAAGTCATTATGTTTGGTTGCACATCATACATTTCATGTGACCAAATATTTCCTATTCGACTCACCTATTCTGACACGGGCTGGAAGGATGCTTGGCAAAGTAGTGGAACTAGATTTACAGTTGTCAACTGCATTTGTTAACAAACCAATAATTTCTCCATTGGGTTGCCTTATGACATGCAAACCGACATGAATTTGGAGGATGCTTGTATAGGTTGTAGGCTCCACATTACACATATGAGCTGCATTTAATCTTGCCCAAGATTTAACCAATTCCATTCATGAAAAAGTGTCTCTTCCTCAAGACAGTTTCAGTGTCTAACATTTCTGATAAACCATTTTCCTACTCGACTGCTTATGAACTGTTTGACCAAATGCGTCAAAGAATGATTTCACACAGAGCCTTTATATCTCTATATGTGATGCGTGCCTATCATCATTTTTGAAAATAATGCTACCTTCGTATTGTTCGCACTGTTTGAAAAAATGTCCCAGATACATATTGTACTCAAATTATTAGCCGTCGACCCCATTCGCATTTCCAACTCCACTCAACTATGGCCACATAAATAAAATCTTCCTTTTATAAAATCACTGTATAGGAACCACTATTCCATCACTTCCTTTATTGAAAATCAATTCTCTAATAATATCTCATTTCGTTGTAGTTTCAATCATAGGCGCAAAGCACTCATGCATTACAAATACTGCAACAGAAAGCTTACTGCCATTCTCTGCCATAAATCCATTAAATGATTGATCTGAGATTTTAACGTCATCTTCCGTTGACCTTAGCAATGTCCAAGAGAGACCTTCAAGATTTAAGGGATTCACTACTCCAACAAGATTTCGAATCTGTGAAAATATCTCTGAACAGTTGTTGCTACAAAACCAAATCAGTCCAAAATTAAATACAAAGATGAGCTTAATTCCAAATCAACCACCATCCATTTAATCATTTACTTGATATTTTCATTCAATCTCCCGCCTTTGTCAATTGAGAATCTAAAAATCATGCCATCCGTCATTTCTCCCATCTAAACTATATCAATCACTCAAATTAGTCAACCAATCAATCGACCAATCCAATCTAAGTTTCCATCTCTCTCTGCCTTATATCATTACCTAGGATACATCCAAAGCCCACAACTTTTAAAATCAATATAACCAATGTTTAAGGATTCTTTGTGGTATATAACATTGCCTAAGGTACTATCAATCTATCCAATCTAAATATCAATACAACCCTAGTTCATCGATTGCAAACATCATATCAAATCAATCACATTAATTATATCAATCATATACAATGCATTTATTGCATCTATTGTATTGAACACATATATCTTATTTGTTACATCCATCCCAGCCTCTCTTTTTCTATCCACACATCCCATCCATAATTTTACTTCAAACGACCATTTATCTTATTCTTTCTTGAACCACTCATTAAAAGAGTATCACCCGTTACTAATTCAATTACTAACTCATATGTCCTTTCATTTATTTGAAACTCATTACTTCTTTCAATCACAATATCCTTTAAAATAAAAATAAAATATAAACATAAAATTATGAAATCTATCATTATTAATTATCATTATTCATCATTAATATCAACACTAACACTAACCTAATATATTCCATTTATATTTTCTTTAAACATACTAATTATCATTATTTATCACTAATATCAACACTAACAGTAACTTAATATATTCCATTTATATTTCCTTTAAACATACTAACCTTACACCATTATCTAACAATTAATTATATTCCTTGTCATTTTATTTAACCTCTAATCAAATCTTCACACTATTAGGAAATTTTACCCAGATTCGTCTCCCATTTGGTAAATACCCTTAGATGCGCCCGGAATATATAAAAAATTTCCGACCTGCCATCTTCTGCCGCGTGTCTGAGGAGGCGGAGGAGCTATCAACTGCGGGCTGTAAATTTGGTTGAAATTGCAGGCAAAAAGATGATCTCACATAAGACAAGATGATGTTATGGCCAGCTGGCAGCGAACATGCCATCGACAGTCTTCCTCGACCGATGTTCAACCACCTAGAATTCATTCAATGCACGCCGTCATGGGAGGCAATACCTGAAAATTTAGATCCCTGTGTTGGAAGAAATATAAACACTAGAATGAGCAATCTCAGCACAAACAATTACCCACATAGGATTAATTCTAACGACTTTCACTCTAGCGTTCCTATTATGCTATTATGAATTTTTTTATGATGTCTATCTACTCAGCATTACCCTCCAAATGTTGATCAAATGCTAATTTGATTGAGAGCAGGAAGACGAAACATTAGGCTATATATAAATAAATATAATATAATATTTTTTTTAGTTTTTAATGTTTTGATTAAAATTTGAGTAAATTTAATACTGACATTCTTAAAATAATTAATTGTTTTTATATTCTAAAATGTAAATATGTTTATACAGTGATCATATTTAGTCATTAA